>JAWXCT010000151.1:0-13993 GCA_034509035.1 Saxispiralis lemnorum
GCCTATCCAATCACGCTGCTCGCTTGTAAGGACCGTGCGTCGCGGTCCGTAACAGATAGCCTTTACTAGACATCTCGAGTCTCTAATAGAATACCTATCCTTCGATACAAAAGGGACGCCGGTAATAGACCTAGCGTTATTAGCTTCGCCCCGTTCAAGCGATGGATTTCTAACCCCGTAATTGAGCTAGAAGCAATCGAGGGGCAATTATGTCGCACACGGGGGCACATTGCTTCCATGTCGTACGTTACTTTAGTAATTTTTTGTCGCGAGGTCGATCTTAGGGTGTAAGGAGTTGCGTAGGAGGCTAGCGAGAATAGACAAAATGTAGATAGGAGTAAACAAAGGGGGAGCATAAGTAGTAGAGGGAGGTGTAAGAATAGAAGTCCTTATTTGCCTAATTTGTTTCACGCGACACTCTTACTTGACAAACTTAAATACGAGCACACCTAATAGCTAACAATAGCATCGTCTCGGGTGCTGTTGCCTTTTCTATAGTTGTGCTTTGATAGAGGTTATTGTATCAACCTCTAGACCTAACTAGTCCCGGACTAATCTAGAGCCGCCTTACGGCAGACTTTATGCAGGTAGCGATTCTCGACCTAGACTAGAACGCTAAGTGTGCACGGAGGTAGGAGTAAAGGAGTGTACTACCTTAGGTTACGATAAAGGGAACACGAAAGAAGGCGCATAAAAAGAGAGGTAATAGTAAAAATTCGACCCGCATAGGTACGGAAAGAGGTACGGAAAGAGGTGTGCTAGGAAAGAGCCTACCTTCTTCTGTCGGTACATAGGACCCTACCGCGTCTCGACGTGTAGCTACGTAAGGTAGAAGGCGTAGCGGCATCTTGGCGTGCACCTAAGCGGCAGGGGTTAACATCTTGGCGCGGGAAGACGAGCATCCGTTAGGCCTGCATAAAATGATCGAACCCTGTTCCCGACGGGCAATAACGGGTTCGTAGAAAGGTCGTAAGCCTTAGGTAGCTAGATTCGTGCCTCGCAAGGTACTCGACCTAGAAACGGCTTCTTGGCTTAACGACACTTGAGCGACGGCGATTGGAGATAACCTGTTAGTTTAGCGACCTATAGTCCTAACGTGCTTTACTACCGAGTAGGTCACTCTACCGAGTAGGTCAAAACGCGTGCACAACGCGTTCTTCAACTTCTTCTTCTTATTTCATAACAATGTTTAGTTACAATGCCCTCTCAAACTAAGGGACGTGTTTCTTTTGCCCTTCAAGCATACATTAGCAACTAGCTTCCATCCCTTCGGGCTGCAGCAAACGCATACGACGTTCCATTTGAAACCCTCTGCCAACGACAGTCTAGCACTTAACTACGAGCCAATACGTCCGCAAACTCGCGAAAGTTCTCAAATAACAAAGAGCAGCTTCTTCTTCGAAAGATTCTGCAGCTTTCGGATAACGGATTCCCTCCCTAGCGCGCAGTTGTTGAAGAGATAGCTAATACAATGCTCCGCACTAAGAATTCGTCTAGTCCTTAACACGTTGGCACAAACTAGGTTGCTAAGTTTGTTAAACGTCATCCTGAGCTGTCAAGCGTATACAACCGGAAGTTTGATAGTCAAAGAGCAGAAGTCCAAGATCCAAAGTTAATAAGCTTGTAGTTCAAACTTGTTAGGGATACAATTGCGAAGTACGGCATTACGGAAGAGGATATCTTCAACTTTGACGAAACTAGCTTTCAAATAGGGGTTATCTCGACCTCTAAAGTAATTACAACATTAGATAGGAAGGGCAGACTACGGACAAGCTAGCTAGGCAACCGAAAATGGGTTACGGCAATCGAGGCAATCAACGCTAAAGGATAGGCTATCCTACCATTTATTATCGTTGATAGCAAGCTTTATTAGATAACATAGTACTAGACTAGCGTCCTAGTAACGTAGAGAATCGCTATTAGCGAGAACGGATAGACCAATGACAAGCTCGGCCTTAAATAGGTCCAGCATTTCTACGAGAATACTAAGCATTGCAAGGGCAAGTAGAGATTGTTGATCTTTAATAGCTATAGTAGCTACCAATTAGCCGAATTCCGAGACTACTGTCTTCAGAATTATATTCTAACTCTATGTATGCCTGCACATACATTACATCTTCTTCAACCGCTAGATGTTAGCTGTTTTGGACCGCTAAAGAAGGCATATAGTGCTTAGATTAAGAACAAGATAAGGCTTAGCATCAACTACATTAGCAAGGAGGAGTTCCTTCCTGCCTTCTTTATAGCTTACTAGCAAACAATAACTACTCAAAATATTGAGTCTAGCTTTAAAGCAACTAGTCTTGTGCTATTTGATCTAGAGATTGTGCTATCTTAGCTTAGTCTAGTTATTAAAGCGACTCTATTACTACGAAGTAGCTAGGCATCTTAGGACCCTAAAACACCTAAAACTCTGCCTAAAATCAAGAAGCAGAGCTAGCTAGTATTGACAGAGAATCGGAAACAAAGAAGATCATTAGCTTCTTCGGCTGAAAAGCCGTTCCAACAGCTTCTAAAGGACTTTAAGGCTGCTGTCTATAAGAAGGCGCTCCTAATAGCTAAGGTAGCTGTACTTCAAGCTAAAAACAAGTACCAAAAGCAGAAGCGAGTACGTAAAAAGGGATACATTCAAGAGGGTAGATCAATAACTATTCAAGATGGCTAGCAATCCGTTTAGAGGCGTGTGTTTAAGAAGCAACCAAAGGATAATGCTACGAACATTAATCCAGCATTGCTAACTAAGCAGCCAAGAAGTAGTTGTATGAAGGCACTAAGCAGATGTAGCAAGTGTAGTTCATTTGAGCATAATGCTCGAACGTGTAGTTCATAATTCAGCTGCTTCTGCCTATGTATCTTCTTTGTTGTTAATGTAATAGGTGGTTGAAGGTAGATCAGATGAAATTTTGACCCACTCGGTGGTGTGACCCACTCGGTGGTGAAGCACGTTATGTACAGCGAAGGGCAAAAACACCGATTGTAACAGCTGGTTTTCAGGAGCCCCGCAAAAGCATGTCGAAGTTTTGCTGTCACTGCGATGCCTGTAGCTCAAACGACGCCCAACGGGAGAGCGTGGCTTCCTCATGGTCCAGGCCTGGGCCCCTGCTGCTCCTCATGTTCGAGCGGAGTCCTGCGGCGGCGCAAGCCTGTCGCGGGAGCCTGTGACCGCTATCCTTCCTCCCTCTCCACGTCTTCATGCCGTCAAATGTAGGTTGCGTGCGGTATGTCTTTTCTGCGTGCCAAAAAGTCGCTCTCTGCCTCTCCTTATTGTTGTCGTGTCGGGGGATTCAGTAGGGGGCCGCGGTAGGCGTTTCGGGGATCGTCGCGAGTCGGCTGCTCCATAGATGATAGAACACGCACACATACACAAAAACACGTCGTACACGAAAAATTCTCAGTCGGATATAAGACACAAAGGGATGGCGACGCGCGACGGAGTGACGGCATCGATGGGTGGAGGGTGGACGGCTATGAGGGGAGGTTGGCGTCGTTTGAGGGTGAGGCCCCGGGATCGCAGATGCGCATGGGAGTAGCAAGTGTGGCTGACACGGGGGCGGGGGTTTTGTGTGTGGTGTATCACAACACATTTAGTAGAGCGAGAGGTTCAATACGGCAGTATTGTTCGAGGTAAGGCAGTCCCACAAAGCTTCCTGCTGCAGGCGAAGTCGGAGACGGTGACAGGCAACAGCAAGACTTCACGACAGACGCGGCCAAAGATCAATGGCATAGACAGGCGGAATCCGGGAATGGTTACCTCTGTCACTGCCACCTCCAAGTCGCCCGTCTTGCACGTGACTACCGCGTGATGCTGAGCTGACCCCCGTCACGTGGGCGTCACAGTGACGACACAACAGACATGGTCATAACAGACTGAGAGTTCGCGCAATAGCGCATCCCTCCTCGAAGCAAACTACTCTCGGAAGCTTGCTTTGTCTACAAAAAGGAGGGCGGCACCCAAGTCTCAAGAAGCTAGAGAGAGTGCGCCTTAGCACTACTTTGCGTTTCCCTACCCGAGCACACCCTCAGGCACCATGTCCTCACTCGGCTCCTCGGAACGGTTGATCGTCGTCTCGAACAGGTTGCCGGTCTCCATCAAACGAACGAATGATGGTAGGTATGAATTCAGCCCGTCGGCCGGCGGACTCGTCACGGGCCTCAGCGGGCTCGCGAGAGGCGGTGTCGAATTTCTATGGTACGGGTGGCCAGGCATCGAGCTGCCTCAGGAGGAGGTTTCGTACGTAAGGGAAGAATTGCTCCAAAAGCACCGTGCGGTTCCGGTACTGCTCGACCAAAAGACTGCAGAACGATACTACGATGGCTTCTCGAGTAAGCACGCTCGCTCTCCTTGCTTGCGTCACTGGGCAGTCTGACCAGCAGCAGACTCCACTGTCTGGCCGCTTTTTCACCACCAACTCGATCAGGTTTCCTACGATGAGCAGACAACGACTGCATTCCGCAAAGCCAACGAAGCGTTTGCGGACACCCTTGCGTCCGACTTTCGGGATGGCGATCTCATCTGGGTGCATGACTACCACCTGATGCTCCTACCACTTTTGCTGAGACAGCGAGCGGAGAAAGCAAATATCAACATTCGACTCGGCTGGTTTCTGCACACTCCCTTCCCGGGCGAAGATTTTTTCACAGTCCTTCCCTCCAAGACGGAGATCTTGGACGGCATACTCGCTGCTGACGTGGTCGGATTCCACACGGACGCAAATCGCCGTCATTTCCTCGATGCCTGCTCTCAAATCCTGTATGTTCCCCCTAACAGCGCGGGTTACCAGCGATAAGAGCTCACAGTTTCAAGGCACAATTGCTCGCGTGATGACTCCAAGATCACAGTTAGTGGCCGGGAAGTCTCTGTTAGGACCTTCCCTATAGGCATCGAGCCCTCGGAGTTCCACGACCGCCTCCAGAAAGCATGTGTCCAGGACGTGATCCGGGGCATGAGAGACAAATTTCGAGGCGCAACGGTCATCGTTGGTGTTGACCGCCTGGACTACATCAAAGGAGTACCGCAGAAACTTCATGCCTTTGATACCTTCCTTGAGAGACACCCAGATTGGGTCGGGAAAGTCGTCCTGGTGCAAGTGGCAATTCCAAGCCGTGCCAACCTCGAGGTCAACCAGAAGCTCAGAGTGGATGTTCAGAAGCTGATCGGCGAAATCAACGGCAAATACGGTATGCTTCATTGCTTTCCTTGCTTCTCTACATCCACCTAACATCACGCGCCGCAGACATGACTGTATTCAAACTTAAAGTGCATGGGGCAAGTGCAGTCGAGGCTCGTGCTACTCGAGCTTGTAGGCTCCTCATGTAATGCAAAGCAGGCCCACCTTTTCTCAGAACAGCATGCTGTTAACTGAGTTCCGCCGCAAAGTGTCTTTACCTGTGTCATCGCTTGGTTTTCCAGGAGCTGACTGGCGCTAAAGGCAGCGTCAACTACGTCCCGGTCCACTTCCTCTACAAATCAATCGATCCAGACGAGCTCACTGCTCTCTACACCACCGCCGACGTCTGTTTCATCTCTAGCACACGCGACGGCATGAACCTCGTGTGCTACGAATTCGTCGCCTGCCACGACGAAGAAGCCATACAGTCTTCGCGCGAAGCAATCTCTGAGGGGGTAGTAATCCTGTCAGAATTCACGGGTGCAGCGAGCGTTCTAGAAGGCTTCTTGAAGGTCAATCCGTGGGACAGAGAAAACTGTGCAGCGGCGCTAGCGCAGGCGGTGAGCATGGATGATGCTGAAGCGAAGAGGAGAATGAGGCAACTGGGTGACAAGGTTGAGGGACAAACGAGGTCAGTTTTGCGGGCCTTTAGGCTGTTGTTGGACTCTCGAGGACCATTGCTGACGAGCCGTAGCTTCAAATGGGGATTTACTTTTCTTCGGGCGCTTAAAGGACAAGATGGCGGGGCCGTGGACGAGGAACTATTTGGAGGAAAGAAGAATGAATGAGCATATTGCTAACGAAAGTCCGCATTTTGTCCCTTAGTACATGCGGCGACATTCGATACAACCAAATACTTGACAGCGAAATGAAACTAAGCCTAGATGCACTAGTTGAAGCATGAAAGAATCTCCAGATTCACGTCCGTAAGCTAGCCGTATCCTTCATCAGCCTAGAAGAGCTCAAGAATTCGCTGCAGCTTAACGCTAGAGGTCTAATGCAACCCGATTCTAGATGCTATAGGTAATAAGCTCATCCGTTAGTCTACTTCGTGAAATCGACATGAAACGGGAAACAGTTCCGCTCACGGGTTAGACAGATTGGACGACGTGGGCAGCGAGCGAGAACCCGCAAGATCTACACAAGGGCTCGAAGACGCTACCGGGAATGCTAAAGCAGTGTATTTGATCTTCTTCGTGGATGAGATCCCGAGAGTATTTTCTTTGTACACGAAAGAACTTATCTCGTCCGTGAAGACTCTGGTCCTTTGTCTATAGACGCCGCGCAAGGCATCATCGATACCAACCCTACCGACTCACCGGGAACGAGCTCAACGTCAGCCACATTTACAGGTCGTAAAGGTCGCATTACAAACAGCTCTGTGAGAGGGATTTTGTCGCGGGAAGCCGACCCCTATGCCAACCGGGATGTCGAGTTTCTTTAGATCACTACAGATGCCGCTAAGAGGCGGAGAAACGTTTTTAGAATAAGGGGCTCTAAATCACTAGACTGCTACTTTGTTACACCATCGGGTTGGCGGATCTCGTGGAAGTACGTACGTCAATACATCAGACCCTTCCAAGTTTACAGGTCGAAGCTATGGCGTTAGCGCAGCAACCCTGCACGTTGGGTATCTGACTTGTTCCAACCTCATCGACCTCAGCTAATTGACGGCTAACTAACTCTACGGATGAAGGTTCAAGTTGTGCGGTCCCTATACATCGGATGTTTGTCTAGCGCTTCGTACCACTGGAGCACACTACTGATCAGGAAGCACCACGAGCCTGTCCAAGAAGTCAGAATCGTCGAGAAGATAGATGTGAATTCTTCACTCACCCCAGAAGAAGCTACATGCGAGCTGGAACTCGGCCCCATATGCGGTACTGCTGAGCGCGCAAGCCGCAGAGATTGTGAAACCAGCACTCCCGGCCAGGTTCCAGAAGCCAATCTGCCACCCAATAGTCCTTAGCTGAGGACGCCACCAGTCCGTTTGACTCTCGACCACGAAGAGCGCAGATGCAGTCGTAAAGCCAAGGCCAGCTACGAGCTGACAAATCCGGATCCATTTGCGGATTTCGCCACCAGTGCGTATGATCGTAACGAGGGCGCAAACGGCGGAGGCGCAGTAGATGACTGAGCTGCATAGCATAGTAGCGCACGCGAGGAATCCGATTTCGTGGAGGAAGTGTTTGCGCAGCTCGTGCCCGCTGGGAAACCACCGCCAGGGCTCCTTGTCCTTGGCTGCGTCAGGATTTCTCACGACTCTGGCAGTCGTTTCATTCTTCTCATCTTTCTGTTTCCGATGGTGGAAAAGGTTGCCGTAATCGTTGCGTCGGTGAATGCAGTTCCAGTCGGGCACAATCCGTGTGACTGCACTATGCTCGGTCGCTATGTCATCGGGATCTCTGACCGAGAGACGCTCCCGCCTCCATCCGAAACAGCCTCGTCGATTCTGATTCACAGCTTCGATGAAGCCGAGGAAATTACTGATCAGGAACAGAGCGCACCCAGTAAGCGTCATGAGTCCTTCAACATAATAAATCCAGTTCGGAGGCTGGAATATCGGGTTGACGTATGGCAGGAAGGATATGACAGCGTTCGTTACCAGGAAAGCGCAGGCTCCAGTGAATATCAGGGCGACGAGATAGCTGATGTCCCAAATGAAGAAGCATGTACCCATGCGCCATACGCCTTTGAACACCGGGCCTAAGCCCGTCGTAGGCCAGGGCTCATCTACGTGGCTTTCGGAACTTTGACGAACCAGCAATGCATGTCTGCCTTTGCGGTTGTTGCGAGACGTCCACTTGTATAAGATTTTAGAGCCAGGATGCCCTTGACCAAACGTCTCTCGCCTGGCGTGCTTGGAAGACCTGGACCCTCCAATTATTGGATGAGTCCCTGCGCTCCCGAGGTATGTCAACACGGCTTGAGTTGGATTCATAAAGCAAAATGGGCCGTTAATTTCATGAGCGTTGAGCTGCAGGGTATCGTTCTCGCGGAAAGGCTCGTACTCGGGGCTAAAGAGCCGGTTCCGCGTGCTCTCTTGCCGCTCTAAGGGCTTGGTGGTCCGAGTTCTCGTGCTCGTCTGCGGTTCCAGAGGTTGTGTAGATTGGTTCCATAGATCAGGTTGTTCCACCGATTCGATGTTTCGGGCTGAGACGGTGTTCTGCCGGTCCGAACTTTCGGAGCTTCCCATCCCTAGTGCCCAGCTTTTTGCGTAGTATCGGCGAATCTGGGGCAGTGGAGTTCGGGAATAGCTATTCGTACCTTCCCTGGCAAAGAGGCTGGGATTTGTCGGGCATGTTGGCTTTCACAGCTTCGACAGCTCTCGGCAAACTTACGCCCTATTCAATCTGGGAGAATGGTAGTACGTGAGGATGTAGCGAACGTTGGTGTTGATGTTTTCAGCAACTGTGGAGCAACCGTGAAGCATTAGTGACGGAAGGAACAGCCGCCGCTCGGGAGGCGACGATCTCTCTTTCTCTTTCTCCTGTTGTGAATTGACGGATACGAGTAAGGGTCTCGGAAGATTCAGGGACAGGAATTCCGTGTAATGACTCAAATCCCTAAGGTTTAGTCGGTACTACATAAGAAAACTCAGCTTTCGGTAGCTAGCACGTAGAAGAGGGAATCAACGACTATGCAGTAATCCGAGCCTGCATGATCATTTTGAGTTTTACATGTAGAATCGTAAAGGTATACTGTAGCCGGCCCGACTCTCCCCACACAAGCTCTCCCCGCCATTCCCCGCTTACACCTTGGCGCATGACACGTCTTCCATCGCTGATGTCGCACTCGTTTGTGGAGACAACGCTCCATCGACATCCACATCTTCCGAGCCTGACTATCGTTTTGCTTTCAACTCCATCCGGTCACGCTACTCGCCATCACTCATCATGGGCGGCAAAGACGAAGACGCCGATCTCCCACCGCCTGACGAGCGCAGCTCACAGCAGCGCGAAGCGCGCGAACGTCTCGGCGACGACCATAGCAGCGACAACCGAGGGCCTTTTGAGCGCTTCAAAGGCTTGGTGGACGATAGTGTCAGGACCGTGTACAAAGGCTTTGGAGTCCTCACCCCTTCGCCAGTGTCCCCCAGCGCGTACGAGCGGCGGCGTCAAAAGGAGCAGGAACGCAGCCATGCGGAAGAAGAGTTCGACATATCGAGACGGTGGACGGGAAGCGAGCTGCCGCCGCAAGAGGTCGAGCGCGTGCAACAGGAGAGTCTTGCGGTTCCGTCGTCTCAGCAGGCACTCGATGCGGTGGTCATCCAACAGCTGCTCCTGAGGTCGTGGATGGAGAACCGCAACGTGCCGCTCGAGAAGATCCGGGACCTCCTCTACGATCCCGAGAGCTCTTCTGCCGACGAATCCTCGCCAACGCTGTCCGTCGGCGGTGCTTGTTACTATAAATCTGAGACGGGCGACAACCTGCCCTCCACCGCTCGTCTTCCGCCGTGGAGATGTCCGGAGTGGCTCAGTGTGAACTGGTTCAAACGCGATCCTTACTCCCCGATCCGCCTTGAAGCGCATCCACAGCTATGCTGCGCGGGGTCTAACTGGCGTGTGGCGTTCGAAGAGCTGCTGTCCGCGTCGCTAGGCAAGCCCATGGACACACCGCCTTGGACGAACGACCGCGGACCATTCCCACTCTTCCAATCGCCCTACTATGGGCCTGGCTCCGACTGGTTTTTCAGTCTGCACTCCCGCGGCATCCTACCGCCCCTGGCGCCTTTGTTTTGTCCGGCCAATCGCAACTCCCCTGCTGATTGGTATGAGACGCTGGAACCTATGCTACAGAACGAGGCGCGGATGTGGAAATTCCGAGATGACTTAGAGAGGAATTTTGGCCACTTGGCTGCTGAGGTCGCGTTCAAACGGGCATCGTGGAATGGCCCATCCGCGCCAGCGGCTCCGAATACTGAGCAGGATCTCTACGACGAGCTGCTGGAGAGGATGCCCTCGACAAATACAGCCGAGATTCAAGAGGAGGGGCGGCAGCGTGAGGAATGGTCCAGGCTTGAAGCAGATGATCGTGACTTCCACGAAGCCTTGGCACAGCCCGCCAATCTCATCGGCAAGCTCGCAGACGTCATGACACACGGCGAAGCAGATGCAGAAAATATCGAACAACTCGAACACGCACTCTGGCGAGCACTGCAAGAGGAAGACGTGAGCGAGGCGTCGCGTCGCCTGGGCGACCACCTCAGCGACGACCAAAGACTTGATTCTTTTGCCCAAAAGACCACGGAGATCTGCGAGAGAGAGTTCGGTCTCGTAGGACCCATCGCGTTGCATCTCGTCCTGTCTGCCTTGGCCACGACCAAAGAGGTGAACGAGGAAACCCCCTGTGATCCCCGGTGGGCACGGGATTCCGACTTGTTGCGCGAGCAGTTCGGCATCCGTGCTGCGGACACGCAGTCCGCTCAGGTTCAAGCGGCCCTAGATGGGCCCAACTCAGCCAGGCGACCCATTGCTGCTGCCGACGATCCTACGAGTGCCTCCTCCTCCCCGTGGGAACGGCACCTACAGCCTGCATCTGACCCACATTCGTCAGTAGCCGCAGCGCCACAAGCCCAGAAGCCGGACGTGCTGTCCCAGCTCACCACGACGCAGACCACGCGATTGCCGGACGGAACCGTGACGACGAAAGTCGTGCTGAAGCAGAAATTCGCTGATGGGCGCGAAGAGACAAATGAGAGCTCGCAGACGACGTATGAGACGGCGGAGTCGCAGCAGGCGAAGGCGCTGGGGCTAGAGGGCGAGCGGGAGCGGGAGCGTGTGGAGGGGAAAGGGAGGGGCAAAGGGTGGTTTTGGTCTTAGTCTTAAGTTGGGCTAAGGATCATGGGCAAGCGGTGTGCGGTCTCTCTTTTCTGTGGGCAGAGTGGTAGGCGCTTTGAATAGGCGCTGTTGGCGAAGAACATGGATACCCCTTTTTACCTCTCTTGGAATAGCTCCTGCCACACTCATATCGCCGGTTACAAAACTCATCTAACAAAACTCATCTCACCCCAAATTTTCCGTGCCCCAGCACACCGCACCCCCCCTCCTCCCATCACCGCTCCCTCACCACCGCACTCAGCCCCGGCTGACACGTATTCGTCTTTTTAGAGCTCCCCTCCAACAAGTCACCTGTCCGTACCCTCATGCGGTGCTACCCACCACCAACCCTTCGACTGACCGGTTTTACGCCTTCTCGTCAGCTCCTCGCACCGCCGTCGGGGCTCGAGAGGGGCTCGTTAAGCGGCATTACCGGTCCGGTTGCCACGGTACATGAACAGAGACCACTCGTGCACGTGCGAGTTGGCCCTATGCCGCGGCGGCAGCACGGACATGCACACTTCCGCTTCGTCCGAGTCTCGCTGCCCAACGCAAGATGCGCTGGGTTTGGTGGAGGCGAGAGGTGCTACTGGCTGGTCAGGGTGCGGTTGGAGTGTTCACGCACGAACACGATCCGGATGCTGTATGCGAGCCTAACGGACGGACGTCACCGCACAGCAGAAGGAAGGTGCAGCATTCGCGATGACGTCGATTGTTCCTGCCCCACTCCCGGGACCCCCCTCCGCCGCCCCGGAAATGCACGCGCCACGCGAAATGTGGACGTAGGTTTAGAAGCGTCTCGTCGATGGTGAATGGGTGAAGGGCTTTTGTGTGGTGTGAGGCGGACGGATAAGAGGAGATGGCTGCGGGTGCAGCTGAGGGTGTTCATGCGGGTAAGCGAGGGTCAGGCTAGGAGAGAGAGCAGGAGAAGGAGGGTGGAGCATGTGACAGCAGAGCAACCACATCAGCAGCCGTGCAGAGAGGTGGAGGGGTGCTTCTCTACCCTCCGTCCATTGTATCTGTTACTGGCGTGCGCCACCGAAAGGATCTTTGCCTCACCATCCACCGCTCCCACCACATTGACACACCGCTCCACCCCATCAGAACCCACCTCACCGACCGCAGGTTTCAAGCCCGGTGGATCCCTCTGTTTGTCTGTCGCAGGGTTCACGCCGCCCTCCGTCGTACCTGCGTTACTCTCTGTGCTCGGGAGCAGGGAAGCTGGTTGCTGGGCCCCGCCCGCTGGTTGACTTCTGGCACGTGAAAAAGCGTCACGCCAGCCTTCTGCCTACGACAAAGCAGCTTCTTCCTCTTGTCCTATAGCAACCTACCTCTCGACCCAAATCCACGGCGGGGAAGTAGCTGCTCAATATGACGCACACATCGCCCGCGCCGCATTCGCCGTCTGAGGTGCCTAAGAGGCCCAAAGGTGAGTCTACCGCCTCAATTTGCACGGGTAGCATGATACGACGGCTAACGCCCGCCCCAGGTATCCTCAAAAACTCGACCTCCTTCCAGCACATGTCCCCCGAAGCCGCCATCGCCTCGCCTGTCCAAGAACCACCCCCACCCACAACTCAGACCCCAAGCACGCCCGACGGCGCGCTCCAGCGACCCCCGCTCCCCCACCGCGACCTCTCGGAGAAAGAAATCGTGCAAAAGAACACCGAACTCAACGCGGGCGCCGCGCACCGCCGTACGAGTTCCAATCCGCACAGCAGCAACAGTCGCCGCGCCTCCGGCCACTCGGAGAACGGCACCGCCACGCAGCAAGACGAGCACGCCATGCGTCTCAAGTGGGACGAGGCGAACCTGTATCTCAACGAGGGCCAGATGGGGGGCAAGATGAAGATCGACGAGCCCAAGACGCCGTTCGCGGGCCACTATGACCCCGCTGAAGATGAAGACGAGGTTGTGGCCATCGACGCGCAGCAGCTGGCCGTCGACGAGCTGGACATGGAGAAGAGCAAGGGGCACACGAACCACAACCACCACGCCCCGCCGCCGTCGAGACGGGCGGCGCGGGAGTCGGACATCCCCGGGTTGGACTTAGGGGAGCCGTCGTTGGATGCCGGGGCGCGGGGAGAGGGGGAGGGGGAGAAGAAGGTGTTTGTCGACGCGGATCGCATGGATGTCGATGATGTGGGGCATCATGGGGAGGAGAAGGAAGAGGATATGAGTCGCGAGGAGAGGGAGAAGCACAGGAAGTTTGAGGAGATGCGGAAAAAGCATTATGAGATGAAGGATGTCAAGGGGTTGCTTGGGTGAGCTGTTTGCAAGGCGGTGATACCGTCGTGTCGACGTGGTTGCTGACTATCCGGCAGGCATCCGGCAGATATCGACGTCGAAGATGAGGATGAGGGCGGTAACGGTCGTCCGCGATAGCTTTTCAGACGGCTCTCGGCTTGGTCCAAGGGGAAACGAAGGAACGAACGAAGGAACGATCAGTCTTTGCCTCGGCGCAAAGGTCATGCATGATGGTGGGGAGTTAGTTCTCGGACTCTGGCATTGTAGTGCCTGTACAGACGTTCGTCCTTTTTGTAACCTTCCAGTTGTTCGTCTTCGGACAAGGCGTTGTATTCCACACGGCGGCTGTATGGCATTTCATTCGTGTCTTCTATTCGCTATCTCTCATGCTACCTAATAACAATGCACTGCAGGAAGGTTTGACAGATCGCTGCCCGATGGCTAACCTAGCCATGGCTATTCTCGCAACGTTCTATCGAGCATAATCTGTTCAAACTCAACAATGCCTTCCAATCCCGGGCTGTTTATAGGTGTTTGACAGCCAGGAGGCCTGAAGGCCGGGGAGCTGATGATGTTTGCCAAGCCGCCCACGTGCAAATGTCGGGGGGCGGGCCGCAAGCGACAGGAGCGCCCTTGCGCCCCTCATGCAGCAGCGACGAAGCCCCGTCTGCGACTCCCCCCACCGTGACTGCATACCGTGACTCCCTCCCGGCTTCCACTCCCTCTCCCCTTCCCCTCCCATGCGCCTCCCCCCTCGAT
>JAWXCT010000151.1:20697-44600 GCA_034509035.1 Saxispiralis lemnorum
CCCCTCCCACATTCCCCCGCCAGTTCGCCGTCGCTCTCAATCGGCCACGAGGATGCAACCCCGCATGCACAAGACTCCAAGAGCTCGCCCGCCTTAGCCAGCTGCCGGACGCTGTCCCGAATCCAGAAGGTGTTTCTGCTATAGCCGTCGTTCAAGAGATAAGATGCTTATCGTCGGCCTTGTCGACGTCCTCCTTCTGGCAGTAAGCTTCATCCACGGCGCTCGTAGCACCTGCTAGCTGCATGGACCGGCCGATCGAACGCTCCGCCGTGGACATTGGCATGGAGCACCGCCACCTTTTCGGCATAGGCTCCAAGCCCAGCAGATGGGCAGGGACTTGTGCCCAGCAATCATCCACCGCGCGATGTCACACGCCATGACAGGCACGGCTGGAAAGACTTCTTCGCTGCGTGAAAAGCGAGGCATTCCATGCCTTAAGCCGCTGTGCCCAGAGGGAGCATGGCGAAGAGTGCGCATTGGCACTGATAAGGTGCATCCGCGCTAAGATGTAAAAGGGCCACGCTGCACCCGGAGGATATGAGTCGACGAGTGCTTCTGCATCCTCTTCGCTGAGCTCAATCGCCTTCTGGACCACCGCCGAGCCCTCACCATGAAGCTCTCCAGCAGCATCGCGTCCTTCCTTCTCGCCGTGGCCTCTCCGGTCACGGTCGAGGGGGCCAAGGCCAAGATGGATCGTCTCATGGAGATGAAGACACACGACTGGGACGTCGCCGAAGCCAACGGCGTCTTTGGAGGTAACAGGATTTACAAGAGCATCTTCGACTTCGTCCCCTGCTGGAACGGCTACGCTGGGGAGTACCGCTGCAACAACATCAATATTCACGGCTTCCTCAGCCACGAGGACACGGGATCCGAGGACTTGCGCGGCAACGACATCTGGGGCTGGGTCTCGCCCTGGGGCCGAGAGTTTGGCATCGTTGGGCAGCGCGATGGCGTGGCTTTCGTCGAGATCAACAGGTTCACGGGCTCGCTCAAGTACATCGGTCGCCTGCCTACTCAGACTCCCGATAACATCGTATCTTGGAGAGACATCAAAGTGGTCGGCGACTATGCTTACATCGGTTCCGAAGCCGAGGACCACGGCGTTCAGATCTTCCACCTCCGCAAGCTCGAGAAAGTCCGCGTCGGCCGCTGGAACCCGTTCTTCAAGCCCAAGGTCTTCTCCACCGAGACCGATGTTACGCTCTTCACCGGCTTCGGCGCTTCTCACAACTTGGTCGCCGACTGGGACCGCGGCATCGTTTACGGCGTCGGCGGTCGTTCCGGCGAGAACGGCCGCAACACCACCTGCGCCGGAGGCTTCTTCGTCGTCGATCCCGAAGCCGACTCGCCCACCTGCGTCGGAGACGACGGCTACATCCACGACGCGCAATGCGTCGTATACGACGGCCCCACAGAGCATTACAACGGACACAACATCTGCTTCGGCTACAACGAGGACACGCTCACCGTGTACGATGTTTCCGATCTCCAGAACCCCGTCGTTGTCTCGCGCACCCCGTACGTCGGCAACGCCTACACCCACCAAGGCTGGTTGACTACGGAGAAGGACATGCGCTGGCTCCTGCTGGACGACGAGCTCGACGAGCGTGACCAAGTCGGCCCTCCCGCGGGTAACAACCGCACGACGACCTACATCTTCAACATCGCCGACCTGGAGCACCCCATCAACACTGGCTTCTACCAGTACGACGCTCTTCCCTGAACATCTTTCTTCAGTCTGGGCAAAGCTGACAATACCTTGCAGATCCCCCGAGAAGAGCATCGACCACAACCAGTACGTCGTCGATGGTCTGTCGTACCAGTCCAACTACGGCTCCGGCCTGCGCGTCATCGACGTCTCCGGCCTCGACCAGGACCCCGAGGGCGGCAACATCCAAGAGACAGCATTTTGTAAGTAGTGAAACCACCATTGTTTCTATTCCACAGCTTACACCGTCACAGTCGACTGCCACCCCGAGGACGACGATGTGGGTGGCGTGATTGAGTTTTTGGGCACCTGGTCCAACTACCCGTGGTTCCCATCCGGGTACATTTTGGTCAACTCGATTGAGCGTGGTGTTTTCTCGGTCAGGTACAACGGGCGCAAAGCCAGGTATTGAAGGCAATGTTTGCGCGACATGAACGGCTTCGACGACTGGAAGAGACCACACAAAAGCAAGGATTAGCACCGAAAGTACTTCCGCTCTCTTCTTCGACTTTCCTATTTATTTTTTCTAGGAGCTTCTATGTCCGCACGATAGCCTGCACACTTCTCGCTGCGCAGTACCCTGTAGCCGCTCCATACTCACCCGCCGAGATGCATGGGAATCAACGCTCCACGGGTGGGAGATCGTCGCTCGTACATGGAGGATGCGCATAGCGTCGGCATGATCGACAGGAGATGTGCATGAGGAGCGAGTGTGCGCCTCACCGGACCGCGCGTGGTCTTTTTCATCGAACGAATGACTGAATCCCGAGGTTGACACTCTAAGTGGGTGGAGCAGTAACAGTAGCCACGGAAGCGATACAAGGTCCTGTGTCTGGGAGACCAGCTGCGCGGAGAGGTAGGTCAGGAACGTCGTCTCGGACTTTGTGGGGCGGCACTAGGTACCGAGCTGACCGAGCGTAGCAGATCTAGCAGAGTGCAAATCAGATGCTGTTTCTGAGGGTTCCAGGAGGATCAACCTTCTCCATGAAGCTGGGGAAAGGTTCACGGCAGCGGCCCATCGATGCGCCGTTCCAGTCAACAGAGTTGGGAGGATTTTGATCCTTCCGAGAACCCTAAGCCGAGGCTTCATGCAACAACTGCCATTCGCCGCCCGAGCCGCGGACAGCATGTACACACTACTGAATTACTCTGTACTGAAGGATTTGGGGCTGGAGAGATCGTCGCCTGGGGCCAGACTCTGAACAACGGACAGCTTTATCAGGTTGAATAACACCTTGTTCGTCGAATGCTGCTTCAAATCGCTCGTTTGCTTCCCTCGCCGCGTTGAACATACACACGCTCGGGATAATCGCAACCATGAGTCGCAACTCTACGGACGCCGGCGACTACGAGCTGGTGAATGTCTTTGACGAGGAGCGCCACGCAGGAGAAGAGTCTGGAGTTGCCCCTTCTCGACACTCAACAGTCCACGCAGAGGAAAGGCTTACCCCAGATGATCTTGATACTTCTCCCAAAGATCCAACGACTTCGACCCACCGGGAAGTCGAAAGATCCGACCTTAACCACAGGACCTCTCATCAGAGTGGCAAGGAAGACGCTGCTGATCCCGGACAGCCGATCAACGCAGCACAACCACAACGCACCCATCGCTTCCGATCCGGTCGAACGGCCCTTCGCCTTGGACAGAACTTCGTCTTTGCCCTCATGCCCATCTACTTCATCGCGTTTGCTGCGTTGGCGCGCAAGCAGGACGGAACTCCCAAGACCGATCGCGAGAGCGAGGCGCTTTTACAAGCAGCGGCGTTCGTACGTTGACTGTAATGACTTCCAGTTGCGATTCGCTGGTCTGACATGTTGAGATCACAGGGTCCCACGCTCTTCGCCATCGCGTTTGCTGCAGTCGTCGGACGCTTCTTGCAAGCCGCTGCGGCGATCAAGCTCGAAAGAGGGTCGACAGTAGGAACGATCGAATGTTTGCTGGGAGGGAGAACGGTGTCGAGCGCCGCGATCCTGCCAGTATCGCTGGGCTTCCTGCACCCGCTCATGCTAGTGATGCTGGTGCTGTGGGCGCTGTCGCCTCTAGGCGGTCAAGCGGCCTTGCGATGCGTGTCTCCTGCGCACATCGATGTCAATACTACTGTGCCTTACGAGTATCTCAACGTGGCAAAAACGGATTATTCGGTCGTAGGTGCGAGCACCCGGCAAAGCATGGCGAACACAATCCTGGGGACCTTCAATGCCGCCTTGGGCAGTCCCCCGTCTTCGAAGAGGGCGGCGCAGGATCTCTACGGCAACCTGAAGATTCCCATGCTGGAGCCCTTGGCTGCTGATGCCTCGCCGGACTCAGAAGGATGGTACACCCCGGAGCCCAAGAACGATCTCATCTACAGCTCCCTGGTGGGAGTACCCTTCCACGCCACGAAACCCACGGACCGCACCCGCTTCCACGTCGAGAGCACGTACATGTACCCAAACTGCTCCATGTTCGTCCAGGACTGGGACGGCGTCTTCTTTCCCCAGGACATCTACAACGCAAGCAACATCATGACGAACGGCCGGTACCTCAACTTCCGAACAGACCCCAGTCACAACCTCAGCAGCGACTACTTCGAAATTGTCGACATGTGGTCTCAGGCCTGGCTGAACGGACGAGACGACGATGGCGACGTCACCATGTACTCCAAGCTGACCACGACGTCGTGCTCCATGTCAACGACCTACGTCGAGATGCAAGTCGCCTGCCACCACGACGCCTGCGACGTCGCCGCCATCCGACCCTCGAGGCTCGAACACCCGCCGCCCTACCTGACCGCCCTCGACGGCGTGTACACCTCGCAGCCGTACGACGAGGTCTGGATAGGCGTGCGCCAAGGCCTCCTCGGCTTCCTCATCAACGCCACGACGCAGAACCTGCAGAACTCGCACGTGCTCGAGTCGAGTCCGTTCGAGGTCTATTTCGTGGATCCCGACACACCCTTCCGATCGTCTCTGATAGATCCACCGGTGCTGTATTCGCTGGGCGACACGGTGGTCTCGCACCGGTTCGCGCAGCTGCTCAATACGATGTGGCTCGTCTGTGCCGCGCCGTCGGCGGTCACTGGGCAACCTGAGCCGGATATTTATGGCACGCCTATATCCGTCGCGACGGTTGACAGCACCAACTCCCGCGTGCAGGAGGTGTTGCGGGTCCATGCCGGGTGGCTGGCGGGGCTTGTGCTCACGTCTGTCGTCATGCTGCTCGCGTGCATTGGGTCGGCGGTGCTCGAATCTCGTCAGCGCGGGCCGGATGTGCTGGATCGCTTTGTTGCGCTGTTGAAGGATAACAAGCACGCGAAGATTCCCGCTGGGTACTCCATGGAAGATGACAGCGAGATGGCGAAACGACTGAGGAAGACAGAAGTGTGTCTAGGGGACGTTCGTCCGGAGGAACAGATTGGTCACGTCGCGATTGGAACGTCAAGGATAGGTGAAAGGGTTCCGCGTTTGAGGAAGATGAGGCTGTATGACTAGAGGCACGACGTAGGTACAAAACCGCCGGCTGTTTATTTGGCTTGATTTTTGAAGACGGTTCAACATCAGCTCATCATCGCCGTCGACCCTCCAGCAACCGGCCACGTCGGTATATGCGCATACAGCATCAGCCGTTAAGGAGGACATCCATCGTCTGGGTAGGCCTCTTGACCCGACGATTGATGACCATGAACTGACGCCTCGACAGGCTTGCGGAAATCTCTATCCGATCTAGAAGGGGGGATGGCGCTCAATCCTCCAGGCCATCCAGCATCGACCCTGCCCGACGATCTCCATCAATAGACCCATGGCTCACCAGGGAAACTCGATCACAACCTTCGACTCGTTTCCCTGATTGAACCTATCGTAATACTCGGGCAACTCCTCAATGCCAATCGTCGCACTGACAATGAAATCCGGCTTCGCGACTTCCTGCGCGATCAAGTCCATCAGCTTCTGCTGGTAGTACCGAGGATTGACGACGCCCACGCGGTAGCTCAAGCCAGCATTCCAGAAGTCGGTGATGGGAAAGGGGATTTCGTCATCGTAGAGGGCGCCGCGCGGGGCGTTGGTGGTATTTTCGCCTGAGCCGAAGTAGGCGCCGACTTGACCGAGACCGCCGCCGGGCGCGGTAACGGCGAGGGCATTGCGCATGACGATGCTGCCGCTGCGGGTCAAGTTGGCGGTGAGGCCTTCATAGCCGACGGCGTCGACGGTGCGCATCACGCCTTGTGGCTCTTGGGCTAGGATCTGCTCGACGGGGTCGGAGGCGGTGAAGTCGATGGGAACAGCGCCGATGGATTCGGCGAGCTCCAGGCGCTCGGGAACGTGGTCGACGGTGTAGACGCGCGAGGCGCCGCGAAGAATGGCGGAGTGGGTGGCGAGGAGGCCGACGGGGCCGGCGCCGAACACGGCAATGGTGTCGCCGGGTTCGAAGCCTGAGAAGTCGACACCGGCCCAGCCTGTGGCGAAGATGTCGCTCGTAAAGAGGTAGTCGATGAGATGGTTGGCAGAAGCGTTGGTGTTGTTCGGGGCGGGGATGGGCATGAGATTCACGTCGGCGTACGGAACTCGCACATATTCGGCTGGTGTAAAACGCAACGTCAGCATCTGCGTCGCGTGCGGACTTTGAAGAGTGTTTAACGGCACATACCTTGGCATCCGGGCAGTTCGCCACCACCGTAGGGTGCGTTTAGGATGGGCGCAATGGGCATCGCATCGGGAGTGCCGTTGTCCAGATTGTCCGGAACCACGACCCAGTCCCCTTGGTGCAGAAAGCTGACGCCGGAACCGACCTCCTCGATCCAGCCCATGGCTTCGTGCCCCATGGCGTAGGGCAGCTCTCCACTGCTCGAGGTGCCGCGGTAGTCGTGCAGGTCAGAGCCGCAGAGGGCGGAGTAGGCCACGCGAACGAGCGCATCGGTTTCGTTCTGGATGACGGGCATTGGCAGATCGTTGATGGTAATGTTGAAGGGCCCGTTCAAGACAGCACCCCTCATGGTGGCCGAGGTCGAGTTGCCGTCCATGGCGATGGCGGTGGAGGAGGCTTGAGGATGGGATAGCAAAAGATGGATGACGAGACAAACAAAAGGGCATCCGGAGCTGATATATGTGATTCCAGGCCCCTGTCTCCACGAGCCACGCCCGCCCCGAGCGGAAGCCCTCGATATCGGATCGCATGAAGCTCAAGGACAAAGGGGAAGACGTCAGCTGCGGACACGCCTGTCATCCTGGGCCGCACCGCCGTCAGCTGTGTCGATCTGGTGGAGCCCACAGCGTTGCTCAGGGCGATGGAGGAGAGGATTGCCGGGTGGCTGTCGGTTGGTCGATGGGTCGGTCAAGCACCCAATGCGACAGGCTGACTTGCCAAGGCTGGAGTCGCTCCAACCTAACAGGCGCAGCGGCCGCTGCGATAGCCGCTCATATCATAGTGACGATCGGATGAATGTCGTCGATGAAGGCCGTTGATGAATGTCGTTGCGTCGGGTCCGGTCATCGACTTGCAGTCCGCCGCATCTCTCCAGCACTGATGCAGACAGCCACCGCAGTGGCGCAGGGGGCGAGCCAGCTGCGGGCGTAGCTCACACTTCTGTTGTCACTGCATTCAGCGTGTTGTCCCGTGGGGATCCGGCTCACGCTGGGCCAGGCGCACGGTGAAGGTTGATTGATATCTTGGATCTGGGCGTGACTCTTCGACTCGGCTGCCGTTCCAGAGCGCGGACTTTGGCGGACATAGCAGCAGTAAATCCACGACCGCAGACCGCGGCCGCGTAAGGAGTCTGGGCATTTTCTCAGTCAGCCGGCGGGCGGCGAGGGGGGGGAGCGGCAGGCATATGAACCCCGCTCAGGACGCAGCGCCGCCGTCGACGAAGACAAGACTGCGAGGGCGGGCGAGGAAGAGCGGAATCCGGCACGTGACGAGGCCTGTCTCGAACCTTCCCTTCTCCGCGCCGCTAATGCGGGCTGCTGACGGGACCCAAGCCATTGACGTCATACACCCCTCCCGGCTGCCTGTGCTGCTGCTGCTGCTGCCGCTGCTGCTGTCGCCGCGTCGGTTGCTGTCACCGCGCGCTGGAAACAGCCGGCCGGCCTAGTCCTCCTGTCGGGCTTCTGGCGCCGCTGGAGGGAGAAGGGGACCAATCGAATCGGGTCGTCGGCGCACATCGTCGCTCGCATTACCCGATCCATCACCACCACCACCACCACCACCACTACCATCACCCTCGCCATCATCCCCGCACCCAATGGAGCTGCCCCTGCCGCAGAGTGGGTCTAGCGAGCCCATCGCCGTCGGCAAGATGCGCCAGCAGCTTCTGTCGCGCGCCGCAAACGAGGACTGGTCCGGTCTCACGAGTACCGCCGCTCGAAGGAAGCTGCAGAACCGTTTGAATCAACGAGCCCACCGTTCGTTCCCCCGATCCGATGTTCTCATGGGCGCTGCACGAAAGGAGAAGACGAAGACGAAGAAGCAGGCGAGCTGACCGGAGATACCTTCTTGCAGGTTCGAAACGCAAGGCACAGGACGCCCGGCAGGTAGTGGCGGATCCTCGTCTCGCCCAACTCCCGCTTGCTGAGTCTCAGTCCCGAGTTGGCCAAGACAAGCTCTTTGCGTGTCCGTCGAATTCCCAGTCCTACAGCGACGATCCCGAGCTGAATGCCATTCTCTCAGCCAACCCTGAACACGGCGAAGACGACCACCGCGTCACCCGGGCCAAGCGACGGTTCGAGCAGCTGGCGTTCGCGAGCTATCAGAAAGGTCATCCTCAATTGTCCCACCTCCCCATCCTGATCCAGTACAACGTCCACAGCGCCCTGCTCCGCAACGCCGAGCTGCTGGGCATCGGTGAAGAGTACTTCAACGACGACACCCTCTCCACCTTCTACGAGCAAGGACCCGCCGCTTTCGGTGCTGACGGGAAGGCGGCCAGCCACTGGCCCGCCACGCTGCAACCTGTGCGAGCTCAGTACGAGATCGGACATCACCCGTGGATCGATCTCTTCCCCCTGCCTCGCATGCGGGAGAACTTCCTCCGCGCTATCGACAATGCCAACATCTGCGACGAAGACGAGCTGTGCTGGCACCTGGCGCAGCTGGGCGATCCGTCCAAGAAGGCCGGTCTTCTGGTATGGGGCTTGCCTTGGGACCCCCGAAGTTGGGAAGTCAGCCTAGCCTTCCTACGAAAATGGGGCTTCTTGCTTGCTGGATGTCCCGAAATCATCGAAGCGACCAACTACTGGCGAGCCAAACGAGGCAAAGGGCGATTATCCTTGCGAGAGCTCCGGGATGGAGAGGAGGAGGAGTAAAAGTCCAAAGTTCACATGCCCTGTGTCCTCCCGGTTCCAGTTACCATGGGCCAGCTACAGAGCTGTTGTTTTGGATTCAGAGCGGAGTCCCCCCCACCTTGCGGCGTCAGGTTGGCCCCGCTCGGGCATAGCGGACTTTAAAGTTCCCTCTGCTAAGTCCGTTCGTGCCCAATGGGTCTTGAATCTCTCACGGTATAAAAAGCACGTTTCTCCTCGCCATCCTCAAATCGGCGCCAATCCCATTTTGACAACTGAAACTACCACTCGCCGACCGAACAGTCTCTCACTCTACGATATGACCGTCCTCACTCCTGCCACGGCCAAGAGCCCGCTCGCGCGACACCGTCAACTGGCCCCGTCCGCGTCGGTCAGAGTGTCGCCGCTATGCCTTGGGGCGATGACTTTTGGTGACAAGGAGCAAGAACGCTATGGAGCCATCACCAAAAAGGTGAGCCACGCCATCGACGACGGGCCCCACCCCCCGGGACAACTTGCTGACACCCTCAGGATGCGTTCGCCATCATGGACCACTTCTACGACAACGGCGGCAACTTCATCGACACGGCCAACGCCTACCAACAGGGCCAGTCGGAAGAGTGGGTAGGCGAGTGGATGCAAGGGCGCGCGAACCGCGACGAGATCGTCCTGGCGACCAAATTCACCACGGACTACATGGGCGACGAGCCTTCAAAGATGCAATCCAACTACGGCGGCAACAACTCCAAGTCCCTCAAAGTCTCGCTCGACGCCTCCTTGCGCAAGCTGGGTACGAGCTACATCGACCTCCTCTACGTCCACTGGTGGGACTACACAACCTCGATCCCGGAGCTGATGCAGAACCTCAACGACGTCGTGGCGTCGGGCAAGGTGCTGTACCTGGGCATCTCGGACTGCCCGGCCTGGGTCGTGACCAAGTGCAACCAGTACGCGCGGGACCACACGCTGCGGCAGTTTGTCGTGTACCAGGGCATGTGGAGCGCGGCGATGCGCGACTTTGAGCGCGACATCATTCCCATGTGCCGGGATGAGGGGATGGGGCTGTGTCCGTACGGGACGCTGAACCAAGGCCGGTTTCAGACGGAAGAAGTGTTCCGGCAGCGAGAGTCGGGCAAGCACGAGGGTCGCAACTTCATGCCGACGTCGGCGCGCGATAAGCAGGTGTCGAAACACCTCGAGAACATTGCCAGCAAGAAGGGCGTCAAGCTGCTGGACGTGGCGTTGGCGTACGTGCTGCAGAAGACGCCGTACGTGTTCCCCATCGTTGGCGGGCGCAAGGTCGAGCACATCATGGGCAACATCGAGTCGCTCAAGGTGCACTTGACGGACGAGGAGATCGCCGAGGTGGAGAAGGGATATCAGTTCGACCCCGGCTTTCCGCACACTTTCCTCAGCGGGACGCTGGTCTCGGGAACGTCACCCGTTGGCGCGGACAAGCCGGATGATGTATTCTTGCTCAAGCCGCTGGGCGTGTTCGACTGGGTGCAGGGGTCTGCACCCATCAGACCGGGCGAGCAATAGAAATCGCGATATTGATACAATGGAAACGGTCATGTTCAAAAGTGAAAGCATCAGAGTCTCCGTGGGCGGGCATTTCCTTCATCAAGTCGTCCCAATCGTTCATTTGGTCGCGTTCCTGGGAGTTTTAGGCTGCTGACGGCGACGAATCGACCGGCCATTCCGCGGGGCAGTCAAGATCCTCGCCGCGCGAAGACTCGCAGGGAGGCAGTGCGGCTGCACAGGCCGGCAGTGGACTCCCCGATTCCCAGGGCCCGGACGTGTGGTGTTCGACCGAGATGATGGCGGGCGGGAGTCGCGCGAGCTTGGCGAGGGTCTGCGTGAGCGTGACGAATATGTCGACGCCGCCGCCGACACAGGAATCGGGCAGCCACTCGAAGCGGGGACAGTTGACCCGGCGCGACGGATGTCGTGATGCACTGGTCCAACATTATCGCGAAGAGATGGTCGGCGGCTACGAGGCTGTCGACGACCAGCGACTGGAGGCGGGTGCTTTGCATCAGGAGCAGCGACATCAGGGGCGGGCACAAGCGTGCTGCCTTTGGCGTGCGAGAAAGCCCGCAGCCATCTTTGGGGATCAGGGAGACGGGACGCCACGACAATCTCCCGAACAAGGCGCTGCTCTGGTCTGTATAGGGAATGCGGACGGACGGGGTCTCGAACGGCCTCGGGAGCTTACGACCTCTGAATCGGTATCACCACCGCCCGTCTGAAGGCCACATGCAAAATCTTCTTCCTCATCTCTGCATCCCACAGACTCCCCCCAGCCTTCTTAGGCCTGGCCACCACATGCCACTCTCTCAAAACTTCCCATCCTTCACCACCAACTCCTTCCAGCTCACCAGCTCGTCCTCTAGAATCGCATGACTCTTCTCCAGACTATCGCCATTGTAGTAGCCCGGGTTCTCGATCAGCAAGTGGTTCCGCAGCATCTCGTCGGCCATGATGTCCGGCATGGCGCCGGCAAAGGCCCCGCTCGGAATCTTCTGATACATTTCTTTCTTTCAGATCGTCTCCCCGAGTCCCTGCACGATGCGGGTCGGGGTGTAGTAGTCCTGCGCGCCGCAGATGCGTGCGCCGAGGAGGCTGTCGCGGTTGCTTGATGATGGCTTTGATGAACTTGTCTGTGGAGTTACGCGCGTCCGCTCTCCTCTGGCGGTCGACAGGATCGAACTTCTGCGAAGCACGAAGACTCACCCCTGTCCTCCACCGCATCAACGAGAGGGAACTGGGCCTCCTCCCTCACAGGCAAACTTACCGTATAACCCCCTTGCTCCCCCTTCTGCAGACTCATCCCCCCTGAAAAAACTCATAAAATATCCCGCCATCAAGAACGTCGACGGCACCCCCGCTCTCGCGCGCATACCGCTCCACGGCCGCCTTGCTCTCAAAGTGCGCCACCTTGTCCAGCCGCCCGTGACTGATCTCCGCCGCGCTGAGGATGGACGAGAGGATGAGGTGCCGGACGCCGGCGGCGCGGCATGCGTCGACGGCAGCCTTGCCGTGGGCTTCTTCCGTCTCGCGTACGAGAGGGTCTCCCAGAAGTCGGTCACGAGGGAGACGGTGCCGGCGCCGTCGACGGCGGCGCGGAGGGACTCGATGGAGTTGAGGTCGGCCTTTCATCAGAGTTGGGATGGCTAGTGGAGACGCGGTGGCAAAGTCGGAAGAAGAGCATACATACGGTAATCATCTGCACTCTCTGGTCCTTCAGGGCCTGAGCGGCGGGTTTGGAGACATCACGCGTGACGCCGCGGATGGTGGAGCGGGCGGAGATGTCGGGGGAGGCGAGGATATGCTTGATTACGGAGCCGCCTTGGCTGCCCGTGGGATCGAAGACTGTGATGATTTCGGACATCCCTGCGAGGGGGGTGGATGGGTGTTGGTTTGTCACGACAATCTGAGGTTGAGAGGGCGGTCGATTGACGAGCATGCCTTGGTTGGGATCGTGGTGGTTTTCATGGCTCTTCGTCCACGCCTCCTCAGCATGTCAGCCTATGCCTTGCCGACCTGACAGCTGTGCGAGTCGAATGGCATGCTGAAGCTGTCGCCGTGGCGAGAGACTAGGAGGCTGACATAAAGGTCCCTAGAAGCTGACATACAGGTAACGCGATCGATAGGGACGCTTGGATGCACTCTCGTGTGCATACCCAAAGTTCAAGATCATCAGGTACCACTGCCTAGAATTGCAGCTAACAGACACAGATTTTCAACTCCCTGTGCTTCAATCGCCGTGCGGATGACGATGAAAAGAAATGCGCCCAGGCGTATGGTTTTCTGCGATCTCCAAGGGAGGAAAATCGAAAATAGGCATGCGAACCACAGCACCTCAGTATGCAATTTCGCTTCTAAAGGCGCGTACAAGCTCCCGCGTGCAGATGCGAAAACCAGCCAAGGTGCTGCTGCATGGGATGCCCCTCTTGCTGACGGCCTTATATTTACATGTCAGACGGTTGCCATTGCGATCAGGAGGGCCGACAAGCGTGATTGGGCCAAGCACGAGCTCTGCGAAGGAGCTGCTCAGTCCAGTGCGGAATCAGGAACAACATACACCAGGCCCAACCATGACCATATGTTGTTTTACAAGAGTTGCGGGGGGGGTTGACCGTAATAACTACAAGTTGCGAACGCGCCTGGATTCGCAAAGTGAGCCAAGGGATCTGTTTCGCAGCCACCGTGATCGGATGAAAATGCCACATGGACATGGGCGGCAGCACGACACCCACTCCTCCGCTCCATACAACAAGAGCTCAGACTGCGAGGCTCGGACGACATCGCAGTCAACGAACATGCTCAATCGCTGGAGCGGTGTCGATCCGGCATGATCATCTGTATACACAGGACGAGCATGGTGTTCTGGTTGGCGCACAATGTGAACCTCTGCATCAGCAATCGCATCTTTGCTCCATCGCCGACGATGCCAACCGGCGCACGAATGGCGCAAACCTCATTTCATCCCCTCAGAGATGTGGGGCTCCTAGATCTGGCCGCAGCCGGAGGTGCAGGCTTCCCGCCGCCGCCGGGTGAGACTGGCGAGGGCCTCGTGTGTCGACCGCTCCGTGGGCCATAGAGAGGGTAAAAGAACGAAGAGATCAGACACGAGGGCGTCGCTAGCATTAGCGTAGGAATCTATATAGCTTCATCGAATCGTCCATCATCCGACAACCCATCAGCCCATCACCCTGAAAATCGGGTACTCGTCATACAGATCCAGCGGAATAATGCCAAACGTCACGTACGAGTCGATGTTCTCGGGCTACAGGTCAACATGTCAGCATCGCTCTCCGTACATTCCAGCCGTGGAACGGTGCAGACTCACCTCGAGCGCAATGAACGCCAACCCGACATTCTTCTGCCTCGTATCGACCCAAAAGCTTCCCGCCGGCAACGACACCACCTTCTCCACCGCCCTCGTCTCCACCGTCTGCAACACAGCGCCCTCATACCGCGTCTCCCCCAACTCCGACGAAGAAACATTCAGCGCCTCGACGTGCCCCTCGAAGCCGTACTCCAGCCTCTGCACTTCGAGTCCGTAGGTTTCCAGGCGCTCGGCGACGTCGGCCCAGGTGCGGGGGATGAGATAGGCTTGCGGGCGCAGGCGGGTCAGGTTGGCGGTCGCGGGGGTGGTGGAGGCGAATTCGACGGTGGGGCGGACGAGCTCGACGGTGTCGGTGTTGATGAACTGGTACTCGCGCTGTTCGAGGGTGGGGGAGTCGGTGACGATGATGTCGGCGTCGCTTTGGATAAAGTCGTCGATGGCTTCGGTCAGGGTGGCGTAGACGTCGTCGGCGTTGGCGGCCGCGGTGTCGAGCAAACCCTTGATCATGGTGAAGCCGCAGGCGGTGCGGCGCTGGAACTCTTGTTCTGCGAGATAGATGCCGCGGGTTTCGAATAGGAAGGTGACAGTCTGCGTCAGGCCGAGGCCGTTGCGGCCGATGCGGGCGTCGGTGCCGGCCTCGTTGAGGCGGATCGTGTTCTCGTCGTCCGCTTCACCGCCCGTGACGTAGGGTTCCCAGCGGAAGCCTCCGGCCTCGAGTTCGTCTCCGATGCCTGGGGCGAACAGCTGCTCGGCCAGGTTGCGGATGTTGGGGTGGATGTTGAGGTTCTTGGCGGCGGAGAACAGGGCGTCGGATGCGTGAACGAGGTTGTCGTCCGGGCCGTAGGTGCTTGTGGCGCCGAACTCGTGCATGTCGGCGGCGATGTGGGGGTTGAAGCTATTCAGCAGCTGTTTGATGTCCCGGGTCTGCTGGCGAGCGAGCTTGACAGCGTCGCGGTTACCGTCGAAGTTGGACGCGAGGACACGCTGAAAGTACGAGACGCCGTCAGGGTTGTAGCGGTGCAGCATCAAGATATCCATGCGGTCCAGCAAGTAATCCGCGTAAGTTGCGTTGGCATCCAGAGCCCCCAGGAAAGCCATCAGGGCCTGGTCGCCGGCGGGCTCATCGCCGTGGATGGCCGCCTGAAGCCACACGCGGAGCTTTCCCGGCGAAGAGGCCAGAGTGCCATTGGAAGACTGCTTGGACAACACGACGTACGGGAACGAGCGGCCCTCCTCGGACTTGAAGTCGGCCTCGCGGTACGTCATGTAGTCGTTGCGCTCGGCGATGCTGCGGACGTAGTACTCCATCTCGCGCTGCGGCGTGGGGCCGTCGATGCCTTCGACAAAGGTGTCGGGAATGGTTTCCGGACGAGCAAACGCGGGGGACAGCAGTTGGATGTCGTCGACGGGCTGGAAGAAGGCTTGTTGGACCGCCTCGCTGTCGCGGTTGAGGGAGCGCTGGTTCTCGCCATATTGGCTCTGCGCGGCAGCAAGCACGAGGGCGTGAAGGCCGACGGCCAGGTACTTGACGGAAGGCATGGTGGCGGGCGTGATGTTGTCTCCCTCTGGCGGTCCTGGGGAGAAGTCGACATCTCCCCATCGACCGGAAGGCGGCGAATCATCTTATTATAAACTCGGCCCCGCCCTCGCGACGTGGGAAGGATGTGGATGTGGATGTGCATGTGGATGTGGTCGCCCTTGGCAGCGGAACATCGTCCCACTCGGAGTGCATGCGCCTTGTCGATATCAGGCAGGAGGCAAGTGATAGCAGTGCTTGGAATTGCCGCCCTTCCCCGCCGAAAGCTGACAGGCCCCGCCTTGGCTGCCGTCGTCGGTTTACTCCACGTCGCCAAGGCCGGCTGCTGCTATCCTCGCCCGTGCCCGGCCAAGAGGCATTGGGCCGACGGTTGTAACCTCGAGAGCTGTTGGTGAGATATCGCGTCCGTCCTTGACGATTTCTTATCACACCAGCAAACTGCGGCGGTCCGTGGTGGTCGTGTACAAACCGCACCGCTGACTTGCCTGCGCCGTGACCGTGACTCTCGCTGACCGGCGGCCCTGCGCACAGATCCACCGTGAGGTAATGCGAGGAGATAGACAATCAGCTGCCCCCCCAAAAAGGTCTCAATAGATCTGACATACCCAGGAGGCAAATACAACTATCCTTTTCGTCCTCTCCTCCCTCTCCTCCCAAAGCCCCAAACCAGGCTCTCATCTATTCCACCCTCAACACCCTCGGCCCCCTCCGCTTCCCGGCGTTCTTCTTCTTCTTATTCCCCTTATCAAACGCCCCGGCGTCCTGATGCGACCGCCCCAGATTGTCCAGGTCCTTGACCTTGTAGATCCGGATGATCCAGTTCTCGCTCGTGAACGCCTCCTCCACCGTGCTGAGCTCCGGGCCCTCGGCCGGCAGTTTGGACCCGCGAACCCGGTCCGCCGCTTGGCCGGGAGGGAAGAGGGAGTGGAAGTTGTGGTACGACATCTTGTACATCAGGCTGTTCTTCATGGCCGGCGTGGCTTGGTCGTCGACGCGGTATTCGCCGCGCGCCGTGAAGTACTCGCGCTCTTTGACCTCGTCGGGCCAGATGCCTGCAATCCAATGTTAGCAAGCACGGTCAAAAGAACGTGTGGATAGTCACTCACCCTCCGCGATCCTGACCATCCACAAAAACTTGTTGATATCATCGCCGCTGTACCCTAGCAGACCACCAAACACGACCAGCACATAGTCGACCTCGTGCTGCCGCATGATGGGATACGACACCTCCTCCCGGCTCGACATGGCCTTGCCCACCGTCGCAATGTGCGTGTTGTTCCACGTGTTGTTGTCGACCAGCGTCGGACGGTCAGCCATGCCACCAATCTGGTACCCGTAGTCCCACCAGCTCATGATCTTGGCGTTCTCCTCGGTGTTTTGGCGCAGCCAGTAGTAGGCCTCGCGGTAGTCGTCGATGATGTGCTGGCTGCCGTCGGGGAGGCGGGAGGCCAGGACAACCGAGGGGGAGGAGTAGGCGTTGCTGGTGACCCAGGTGCAGTGCAGCACAAAGAGCAGCAGATAGCAGGTTACGGCGCCGGCGATGACGCCCTTCGAGACGTATGAGTACACGCCGACCAAAGGCTTCTTGGTCGAGCGGAGGGACTCGGGAATAGCGGATGAGAGCTTGTCCTGGATGTTGGCAGACCCGTTCGACTTGGGACCGTTGGCCTGTTCGTCCGAAGGGTCGGCGGGCTTGGAAGCGACCAGGAAGGTGTCCAAGATCTGGCTCAGTGCCAACGCGGCAGCAACGCAAACGATCGGCGTGAGCGTCAGCATCAACCGGACCATGACGCCCGCAAAGTAGCTGGCCAGGACAGCGTAGATGACGACGAACACATGCTCGTCCCGCAAGTTGCGGAAGCACATGTACACACCCGCGGGGAACAGCCAGATAAGCATGTTGAGGTCGAAGAAGAAAGCTGGCCACGCCGTCGGCTGGTGCTCCGACACCGAGGCGATGATTGGGATGTGAACCTTGGCGTACCCCGTGTCCCAGAGAGAGTAGAAGCGTCCAGACCAAGGCGCAATCGTGCCTGAGACGGTCAAAAGCACTAGGAAGCCAAATGCAAGCGTGACGACAAGCAGCACCAGTCCACGCAGGAGAGTCTGGAACTGCTTCGAGGGCAGCTGGGCGCGGACGTACTCGGTGAATCCCACTAGCTGCAAAAGGCCGAAGACACCTGCGAATCGTCAGCGTGGTCTCGCAACTCAATGACGCTTTCAAACCCACCCAAAGCCGCCATATGGTCGCTACTCCTGATGGGCAAAAACCCAACGAACGGCACCTGCATACTCGCTAGCGTCCCCAGCGCATACCAGGTCGTATAGCTGACATACAGCCTGGCGCTGTACCGGCCCATGCAGACCAGCACAAACGCATGCAGCGGCAGCAAGTTTGTGATAAACACGTACCCCCCCCACGCCGAGACCATGTATCCATAAAACAGCGCGCACAGCCCGGCCCACATGATACTCCCCGCCTTCACGCTCTTGATCCACAGATAAAAGGTAAATACCAGCAAGAAAATGGCGATAGCCTCGTTATCGTAGCTCCCCGCGACGGATCGCGAGATGTACCCTGGCGCGATGCCCATGAAGGCGGCAGCCAGCAGCCCCGCCGAGGGTGACTCGCTCATCTCTGACGTGAAGAGGTAGGAGGCGAAGGCGGTGAGGCCCGAGAAGGCGGGCGCGAGCAGCACGCAGATGTTGCGGATGTCGACGGGGAGGGTGAGGAGGCGGAGGATGTGGTAGATGACGCCGGACGTGACCATCAGGCCCGGGTAGAGCGTGCCGCCCGTGACGCGGCCGAGGGGGTGCCATGTTCCTGTTGCGAACAAAGTTTTAGTATGTTGACCCTGTGATCGAGTGAGGCGAAGGGCAATTCGTACGGTCATCGAACCAGTCCCAGAAGCTGTAGAAGCCGTTGTTGACCAGGTATTTGGTCGCGCGAAAGTTGAACCATGGGTCGACTGTGTCCCCGATCAGTCTTGTGTTTCTCGAAGTACTATCTCATCCCTCTCAATGCTCACACTCATGAATAATGCTCTCGAAGCGAATGACAGAGAACAGGCGACTCGAGACGGCGGCCGCGGCAATGGTGCAGAGGATGAGAAGGCGCAGGAGACCGCGGGTGTTGCGGCCCGTCTCGCCCTGGAAGAAGAACGAGGCGCCAGGCCCCTTGGTGTCGGCGGCCATGTTGGAGGGATTTGAGGGAGCGATTGGGGCGTTGGCAGTCGGTTGTCGCTGGCACTGTTCGAGTTGCTGCTGGAGATTCAGAGGACAACTTGAGCTTCACTGCTCCTGGCCTTGGCAGACGTCGCGTTCACGTGGGGACATCCGGGGTGTCCGACCTGCCTGATTGGGCAGTCAAGGTGCGTGTTCGCCTTAATAGATACCGAGACTGAAGGTATACTCGGGAGCAAGAGAGGCGACAGAACTAAGAGGTAGAAATAGAACTTTAGTCTGTTGAGCCACGTTTCATTATGCAGTTGTGCGCCGGGAGAAGGTCAAGATCGTAAAAAGTAACCGTGCATCAAAGGCCAGTTATTCATTTATCTCGATCAGAGACTCTGAATTCGTTCACTCATTATGAAATTCCTATCCCCTCATCTATCCCGTACACCCCCCCTCAACCTGACAATGCAACTGCCACTCTAACAGCCACGACTCGACCGCCTGCCTCAACTGCACCTGCGCATCCGCAACTTCCGGCGGCGGCAACACCCCCGGCACAGTCTCATTCGGCAGCCTCCCGTTCTCATCGTAATGATGCAGCGCCTCCGGAATCAATATAAACGGCTCGCTCGCCGTGCTCTCCCTATCCTCCGCCCCATACTGGAACCCATGCGGCGTGACGGGCCGCCAGGGGTCCCACTCGCCGTCGATGATGGCCAGGCGTGGGTAGTTGATGTCGTAGCCGCCGAACTTGTTGATGGCGTCGACGTCGGGCGGGGTAAAGATGTTGAAAGCTTCGCGGCAGATGATGGTGGTGTACTCGAGGGTGATAGTGCGGGAGATGACGGGCATTTGATTTTCTGGTACCGATCCGCCGGTCTGCAGGTAGCCCCACTCGGTGCAGTACTGGTAGGGCCAGGCGCGCCAGGTGTCGTCGAGGGAGTCTTGCTGGTAGAAGGTCGAGTTGTGGTTGCTGAAGCACTCGTCTTGGTTGGTCGAGTCGCAGGCGGAGACGGTGGTGAGGTTGATGTAGCCGATAAAGTTGAGCATCTGATTGACGAGCATTTCGTCCGCGCTGTAGTTGCCTTCTTCGATGAACATCTCGACGGTCGAGCGTTTGGATTCCTGCTCCGGGTACAGGACGTCCATGCTGGTGATGTTGTTGCAGTAGCGGTAGAACTCGTTGTCGGTGACCTCGGGATCCCAGTTGAGCGACTGCCAGGCACTGATGCCGCCGCCAAGTTGGTTCGCGAAATCGTTGACATAGGTCACGTTGGGCATGCCGAAGGCTTCTTTCAGCTCCATTGTTAGGTCGCTGTCGTTCCGGCCGATCAGGATGTTGTCGACAATGTCGATGAACGACCTCTGCGCTGCGATGCAAGCAGGCGGACCGTACTGCGCAACTGGGTCGTAGTATTCGGGGAAGTCGTACTCGGCAACCGTGACACCGGAGCTGCTAATGGCTCCCCAAAAGGTGCCTGGGAATTGAACACGCAAGAATGCGACAAAGGCTCCAGCGTACGAGCCTCCGTACGTAATCCAAGGCGTGCTCGGGCTGGTCAGGTTCATATCCTCCATCCCGGGGAACTGCACGTTCTCCGCGAAGTACACCTGATCCATCAGAGCTTGTTGGGTTGTGAGGAATCGCAGATTTTCGGTAGACAGGTCCTCTGTAGGGTAAGAGGTGCCATAGTACCTATGCTCGAGAATGACACCAATGCCACCAGTCGCCTTAGCAAGCTGATAGACAATGCCTTGTCGGAGGAAGGGCAGCCTGTTCACGCCACTCGTCTCGCCTGATTGAAGCACAATCACAGGTCCCCCGGGCTTGTAAAACTGGGCATCAAACCAGTAGCGGTTGGGGAAGGAGTCTTCGGAGTGCGGCTCGTACCGGCTCTCATTGTGGTAGTGATCGATGGGGATAGAAATGTTATGCGCAGGATATAGAAGCTCGAGGTCCAATTCTTCGTCTTCGGATTCTTGACGCTTGGTCAGTGTGCTCTCCAGCTCCCTTTGTGCCGCCGCCTTGTGGTAGAAGTCAGTACTCGATCAAGCACCGCGAAGGTCTGAAAGGCCTCACCTCGCGCTTAATGCCCTGGATCGTCTGACCGCCACTCCCCACTGAGAGTCCGCTTCGCGCTGCGTTGGCAGTAGACAAGAGCGACAGCGCCAGACAGGCTGCTCTTGCAAAGCTAGGCATGACGGATTCGGGCTGTCGAACAATAACGGTCTATCAAAGCTGTTGCAGGGTGAGCAAGAGGGGGAGCCGGCTAATATAGAACGTCGTCGAGCGGCTTTGCAGCAGAGCTAGTCCATCTACGCCAGAAGCGGAAGGTGTCTGCGGTTTACTGCAACCGCATTATCATCTGCAGATGGAGGAGGGGAGTAGAGAGGCACGGCAGCGGGAGCCCGCTTTGATGCGCTGCTTGCCATTGACTAGCCCTCTAGCATGAACCCAATCTATGCGCAGTGTCTCATTACGCACACGCTGCCAGTGTCAATAGAATGCCACTGAATGCTTTGTGCAGCTTATCTCCCTCCCTAGTGACGTCTTCAGCGCATGACGCAAAGGTACGTGGCGAAGGCGAGGTGAGGTGCACCCGCAGCCACCTGCCACCCCGCAAAGCCAATGCAAGCTCGGGGCAAGACTGCCGAGGCCGACGTCGTCCATCTCGGCCGAACGTCGGAAGCTGGACATTCCACCTCTCGCGACATCTGGACGCGAGCGGCATGAGAGTAGCAGATAAGACGAGGACATTGCAGTGAAAAGCAGAGCACGTACCTTGGCGCATTCGCGTCAGACGCCGACTTGAGCTCTGCCAGACATGCGACCCTAACTCCGACAACCATGGCCTCACGAAACCCCGAAACGGCCTCGATCCTCTCAGCTCGCCCGCCTACCTTACAATCCACGCGCAACACCCCCGTCTTCAGCCTCGAGTCCTTCAGCAGCAAGGACTTCATAGTCAAAGACTTCGTCGAAGCGCTCTCCGACGCCGCCGGTCCGGTGCGCCGCTCCGCGCCAGGCAACAGCTCCCAATCGAGCCAGGCGTTCGATCCGAAGCCGCTTATTCGCACCTTCGAGCATGCGCTGTCGAAGCTGAAGACGCTGAGCGAAGATTTGGAAGAGAAGGAGAATGAGCTCAGTGCGGCGGTGAGGAGGGCAGAGGGCCAGCACAACTCCAACATCAAATCGCGCGAGAAGGAGCTGGAGCGGACGATTGACTCCTTCCACCAGCTCGAGAGGACCTGGGATGGCGATGGCGACGTGGGCGGAAACACCGCCATGCAGATAGGCGAGCGGCTGGAGGAGCTGGACAAGCAGCGGCAAAGGGCGCAGGATGCCAAGTTCATCCTGCAGTGCTGGCTGGATGTGACGGAGCGCGCGGATCTGTCGGCCCTCGAGAACGTGAGATGCTCGGGGGGCGCTGATGGGAAGGCGCGATGCGCACACATTGCTCGGCAGCTGCTTCGAATAGCCCAGCGGCTGGATGCGCCGTCGGATAGGAATACGATGGCGCCTTCGAATGGCGTGCATCTTACGAACGGGATTAGTGGGGAGCGCTCGCCCACTGGGAGCTTCCGGACGAAAGGTGGGCAGCAGCCACGCGAGATTATCGAGAAGTTCCTCGAGATGCTGGAGAAGGATTTGCTCAAATCCTTCGACGACTCGTACAGACGACAAAATTTTGACGGCATGAGGGAATGCGCAATAGCACTGCGCGACTTCTCGGACGGCAACTCTGTCATTTCCCTTTTCGTCAATCAACATCAATTCTTCATCGACAAGTCACAGCTCATAACTGAAGAGCTTGCAACGGATACCGACACGTGGGATCGTCTGGCAGACCCGGATACTGAGCCTCCTGGTGTTGAGCCGAGCTTGCAGTCGTTGATCGATGAGGTCAAGGTCGTGGCACAAGAAGAAAGCTTCATCATTAGGAGAGCGTTCCCATTCTACGAAGAGGTGCTCACGCGATTCGTCCAGCGAGTATTCCAGCAATCGGTGCAGCAACGCCTGGAACTCGTGCTTGATAAAGCTGACAGCGTTTCCTCCCTTGCGTTCCTGCGCTCATTGCAGGCATCAAAATCGTACATCGGGACACTAGTTGAAGACTTGAAGACACACGGCCTTACAGAACACCCAGAGCCGGCTTCTGCCGGCGTCGCAGGGATGCTGGATCAGCAGATCGACGAGCTCTTCGTCCCATATTTCACGGGATCCTCCTACATTGAACGTGAGAAGCGCAACTTGGGAGAGCTCTACGAAGGTATACTGTTCAAATTCACTCTCTACCACTCAAGACGACGGCGAATGCACGTCCAGACCAACACGTATCTTGGCGCCATATCTGCCCGCGGCAAAGACTTTATCAGTAGCGCAAAGGAGAGCTATCTGGAGCGGCTAGACAATGCAGACTTGCCGCCAGGCCAAAAGAAGATGCTGCTCAGGATCGCTGGTTTGTACGATAAAGAGTATCCGAATTCGGCGGGCCAGAAGGACGTCGATGTATCGGAGGAAGATGGCCAGCTCAGTCTGCCTTTTGCCAAGCGCATGCTCAAGTGGCTGGCAGAGGGCGTTGGACGTGGACTTGAGCTGGCTGGTGGCAGCAACGAGACGCCAAAGGAGACCAGAGAGCTTCTGCACCTCCTGATAGCCAACATGGGCGAGATTTACCTGGAGACCGCGCTCGACGCCGCCATCGACTCCGCCGTGGCTGCAGAGTCCAGCACCCGCTCCGAGCCCGACCTCAACTACGTCGCCGACCTACGCTCTGCCATCAGCGTGCTCCACCTTATGCTGACCACCATCAACATGCTCCTCCTGCCCCTCGCCGCGACCAACCTGACCATCCGCCGCGACCTCGAAAAGCACACCAACACCTTCACGGACCGCATGGAAACCAAAATCGACACGGTCCTGCAAAAAACCATCGACGCCGCCCTAGCCTGGACCTCCCGCCTCCTCTCACAACAAAAAAAGACCGACTTCCGCCCCAAAGACGACGCCAAACTCCAACTCGACCAGCTTCAAACCCTCACCTGCCAAAACATCATTGCCTTCCTCACACGCCTCCACTCCCGCGCCGCCGCCGCCCTCTCGGGCCGCGTCCTGGAATCCTTCAGCACGGAGCTGGCGCTGGGCCTGCGCGCGCTGCTGCTCACGCACTTCCGGTCGTACCCGGTCAGCCTCACGGGCGCGCTGGTCGTGAGCAAAGACATCACACGCTACATCGAGCTTTTCAGATCCTGGGCGCTGCCGGCATCGTTCGAGCCCAGCCTCGAGGTGCTGACGGAGATTGCGAGTATCTTTGTCATTGGGCCCGAGGCGCTGCGGGATCGATTGCGGAATGTGGGTGGGGGTGCCGGGGGGG
>JAWXCT010000151.1:44700-59563 GCA_034509035.1 Saxispiralis lemnorum
GCTCCGATGCTGTTTGCTCAGCCACTGGTGTTCTGGCGAGCGAGCGAGTTGCAGGGGGTTGAGAAGACGGATCTCCGGCCGTACGTGTTGAGGAGGGAGGATAGTGGGAGTGTGGGGGTGCAGGCCGCGTTGAGTGTGCTGTGAGGCGGGAATATGAGAGCCGCCGGCGAAAAAGAGACGGAGATGTTTGCAGCGGAAGTGCGCTTCAATTCCACTTCTCACCGCACGATTGGAAGCGTCAGATGGCCTCGCACACCTCCAAAATGTCAGGGGGCGGGCAGAGTCGATCTTGCCTGCACTGCACTGCTGAGCCACCGAGAAGGCAGGTGGAAGGCTCGACGCGACGCGACGCGGCACGCCTCAACACCAGGAGGAAAGAACGATGCCCACGCGCACAATCCGGAGTTTTCTATCGTCCTGAGCCAAACCCGTCTCACATGCATTCATTCCCAGCACAACCCAAAACTGCTTCGCTTTCACCCACGCGCACATTCAGTACTCCCGCATTCGTCCAGCTGGAAATTCTATCTCACCAGACAACGCGCCTCGACCACATCGCAGCCGAGAGACATGGCCGAACCAGCACGCAGTGACACCGAGGTCACCTATCGCAAGTTTGCCGACGTTCATGATAGGCATACTACTCTGGCTCAGCGATACAAGTTCCTCATCGAATGGCAAGATGATGCGCTCGAAGACGCCCTCTCTGTAGGTCTGGGCACTCTCGGGGGAATGACAGCGGCTCAATGCAGTGTCTCGTATCCCCCTCAAGAATTTTCGGCTCAATTGGAAGCCGTCACTGTCTACATCCTTGGCCTAGTTCATGCAAAAGCAGTCCAGTTCGAGCGCAGGGTCTCAGGTGCAAAGCAAAGTCCGACAGCATTCGATCTTGTGCACTTCAAGGAGCTCACGGAGCAATTGTCGGTGCTTGATGAGATGCTGAAGCTCACGGGATAGATGTTGTAGTTAGAGTGCCAGATGTCGGAGGCTGTCAGGATGTTTGCTGAGAAGCTGAATGGAAAGTTGGCTGGTCAGCAGATGGACGCTGCAAGCTTCCTCAGAGCCTCATCTGAGGTGAGCCAAAACGGGGGCGTGGACTGGGCTGCCGGCCCACGTTCCGACGAAGAAAGCGGTGACAAAGTGGATGAGACTCGTAGCGACCTTCTTGAGCACCAATTCCCTGGGCAATGCGAAGCACTGCCGTCCGCTTTCGGGCTTCAGCAGAACCTCGTATAGGCCTTCGCGGACGCGCAGACCGAATCCGCGAAGGCTTATGACCTCAACGAGGCCGACGTGGGAGCTACGTCAACCACTGAGCTCGCCCACCAAGGTCAGGATCGACCATGTCAGCGAATCATTGTTACTCCCATTCGACCTTCGCCAGAACACAACGAACAAGCATTGCTCTGGTCACATGTTGTTCATAGCACGCCATCACCGTCTGCTCTCAGTTCTGAGTCCGTCGCGACTGGGACGCCTGACCCTTTAGCGACACTGGTTGGCTTGTTTCGCCAATCGCAGACCTACGAGAGGTTTTCAACTGAGCGGACGTCACCATCTGCCACTTTCCGGTGAACTCACCATTTGCGCAGCATAGTCCGGCGCCGAGGACACATTTCGGGTGTTCCGTAGGGAAAGAAGAGCGCAGGAGCATCTTCATGACTGGCTAGTGGCTTTCAAGTTAAGAGAAATGCGCACGCCATCTTGCTGATGAGGGCTCCGCTTGTGCAAAAGCATGTCAAGCACTCGAAGTTGACGCTTTCAGATGGCCATCGAAGATTCTTTTGCTGTCCAGACGCTGACAATGCGGTCAATTGCTCCAAATAGGTACAAATACCGGCGGTCAACTTGACGATCTCTCTACCAAAACTTTCATTTCTTAGAGGTCCAAGATGTCGTCGAACCCAGGTGTCAAGCGAAAGTTCTTTGACGAATATCCACAACGCCCGGACAAGAGACACACCATCTCACCGAATCTCGATGAGAACTCAACAGATGATTCCCATCCCAACACCGCGCAACCGGAGGAACCCTCCATGGTCGATATCATTCGATGACCTATCCAAGAGCTCGCAGAGTCTCACCCCACTGGTGAAGCAGTAATGCTATAGGAGCAAACCACCACTCACGATATCGCCGAAGCGGGCGCCAAGCAGCTGCATCGCAAGACCTCAGAGTTCCAGCAAGCGCTGACGGAGCGAGACTGAGACCGGGCAACTCCGCAACTTATGGTCCTGCGGGAGGAACTAGAAGCCCTCTGAGAGTTGATCGATGTGACGGTGGCCCGCATCCCAGCCTTGACCAATACTTAGGCCATAGACCCGAAGCTTCTCGAACAAGGCGTTGCAGACAGCACCCCGAGCAGCTTCAACACGTCGCGCTGGAAGACGCCCACTAGGACCCACGGTGTGCGCTCACGTGCTATCCAGCCACGGCGCTCCTCGCTATCCGGTAGACACAACGCAGCAACCTCAAACAGCCAGACCGACTTCACCCAGCGCGGTCGCACTGAGCTACGCTCCAACAAGCCCACCTACAGCAGCAATCGCCATGCCAGCCCAAAAATGCCTGCTCCGACGACCTTCACGGGGCCGGTTTCCACGCTGCCTGGATCCTCCATGCGAAATTCGGCCACCAATAACGCAGATGATGCCAGAGAGCCCTCCTGACGAGCACTCTCGTCTTAGTTTTGGCTTGGAGGGAGGGTCGGGAGAGCGTCGGCCGGGGAGGTAGAGAAGGGATGGGTAGGAGGTCTGGAAATGCTGGTGGTGGTGACAGTGCTGAGTGAGCGAGGAATTAATGAATGTCGTCGTTAGGGCAATAGAGGCTCAAGGCACAATTTTAGTTATGAGGCGAATGACACGTACGCTCTCTGATGTTGCATTCTCCAATGATGAGGGCTGCACTTCTCACGTCTCCCTCCTCCATGCGGTCCACTAGGAGATCTTGAATCGGTGCTGCTCTCGAGGCAAGTATGCAGTCAACCACCCAGAGCACATCTCATCCCAGCGTGCCCCACTCTACCCCGCAACCCACACCTTCCCTCACCGTCTTGTCACCATCAAGGTTCTTTTCCCTTTTCCTCCTCCTCCTCCCTCCCACGATGTCCAGCCCGCCCCCCAAGTCTGGCCACGCGCGCCACGACACGGCTCTCATCCACGGCCTGTCCACACTCGAGGTACAACAGCTGTCGGAGTCATGCGTTGAGGCGAAGGGGAGGGCTTACTGTGCGCTCTTTCACCCTTATCTCTGAAAAGCCGAGACGGTGGCAGTAAGCTAACGTGCACGCAGGCCCTTATTCTAAATTTAATGTTGGCTGTGCCCTGCTGCTGAAGGATGGTAGCATTGTGCAGGGCGCCAATGTCGAGAATGCGTCGTACCCTGTGGGGACTTGTGCGGAGAGGGTGGCGATAGGGACGGCTGTTGTTCAGGTGCGTTGTCCGCCGTCTCCCTCCTTGGCCCCGCTGCAATTGGTTTACCCAAGTGCTAATGTCTCTCGTAGGGTGCGAAGAGAGGCGACATTCGCGCCGTCGCCGTCGCCACCAACATCAGTCCACCCGCGAGCCCGTGTGGAATGTGTCGCCAGTTCATACGGGAATTTTGCGAGGTGACTTCAAGTAGTGCAGAACCGCGAAGGGCGCTGGAGCTAACGATGTACAGCTGCAAACACCTATCATGATGTACGACAAGGACGGCAAGTCGACGACGAAGACGCTGGAGCAACTGCTGCCCATGTCATTCGGGCCGGAGCAGCTGCCGATGACGGATGAAGTTGCACACTGAGCTGGTAGTCTGCCTGTGGGCTGGAAGTTGGGGAAGGAGAGAAATGGAGCGAATGATCCCTTGTCGCTCAACAGATCGCCTGAGCGATAGTATCGATGTGGCGATACTTCTAGAGGTAGAAGAGAGCATGAAGCGATGCGCAAGAGAGGACTGCTTCCTAATCCATGATTATTTGGCCGCCTGGTGCTATCTCTATGACTGACGTAAATTGATGGCAATCCCACATTTTTCAGTCCTACCGCTGTATCTGAACTGCAACTGAGCGGCCTCCTCCACTCAGAAGTGTATGCCAAGACACTGAAATCAATGACGTCATGCTTACAAAGTTTAACCAGACGAGGAAGTTGCTGAAAGTCCAAGGCTGTGTCTCTCTCCTTTAAACATCTCAATTCCTCCTGGCATCGCCCATACCTAGATCAGCTGCGCTGTTGATATTTGCTCTCCAACATGCGCCAAAACGTATTCCAAGCCGCGAGACGCGCGGCAGTCGCAGCGCGAGCCGAGTCGTCAGCCATCGCGCCGCGCCCCTTCATATGCGCCAGCTGCCGAAGATCGAGTCCATTTGCGCCCTTATCAGCGACGCTATCCGCACGCAGCCTCTCGACCACGTCTGCTCGCGCCCAAGAAGCCTCCGCATCTACTGAGCACCAGACCTCCAACGCAAGCGCCCAACTCTCCCATTACGACCTCTTTCCCAGCACCTTCCCCAACGGCCGCCCACCCGCCTCCCCCTTCACGCCCGACCTCAAACAACTACGCAAAGAGTACCTCCGCCTCCAACAAACCACACACCCCGACCTCGCACCCGAGGGCCAGAAACGCCACGCCGAGGCAACCAGTATGCGCATCAACGAAGCCTACATCACGCTCAGCGACCCGCTGAAGCGCGCGCAGTACCTTCTCTCACTCCAAGGCATTGACGTGGAAGACGAGAGCGCGAAGCTTGGCGCCAGTCCGCTGCTGATGGAGGTCATGGAGGCGCGGGAGGCTGTTGAGGAGGTGGAGGACGAGGAGGGGCTGGGAGAGGTGCGGGCGGCGAATCAAGCGCGCATCGAGCAGAGCGTGAGGGGGCTGGAGGAGGCCTTTGGGAGGGGGGATTGGGAGGCGGCGGCGCAGGAGGCGGTAAGGTTGAGGTATTGGGCGAATGTTGAGGAGAGTATTAGGGGATGGGAGAAGGGGAAGGGTGGGGGTGTGTTGCATCATTGAAGATGAGGTACGCCGGGCTAGTGCGGCCACGAGATGCGTTGCGGCGGTACACACGAAAATACTTACATACCAGGCGCCGCAAATGGGCCTCGCCCTGTCTCGAGAGGCTTGACGAACAACGAATAACTCGCTGCGCGTTTGAGAGATTGTCCGACTCCACGCTCCGACGCGACGAGAACGATATCATCTTGCGGGATTCGCCATCTGCAAACGCCTCTCGGGACTGGTTCGACGCGCGATAGCGCCTCTGAAATGAAGCGCTCCCCAGCAGAGCCGTCTCTGCGTACCAGGTCGGTGCATGTCAGCCTGGACTTTTCGCGACTCGGCGAAAGCAGGTTGTGAAGCTCCATCTCACCTTCTGGTCGTCCATCTGACGAGATCTTTGCTTTAAAACTGTGCTATATCTGTACATTACCGCAGAACAAATCGGTTGAGGGCGGATCCGGTTGTTTGGCCGCGTTCAGAGCTGTTGAGGCTCAGAACACCATGCTGCAGACTCGCGCTGTAGTTCTGTAAGATGAGCGAGCTGATACAGTCTTAGAATTGACGCCTCAGCGTGCCACCGCAATTTCACAATGTCACGGTGTTGCTGTTTCATCGTCGCCTTTCCAGCTTTGAACGCTTCTGCATGCTCCTGGCTGTGTTCCTTTCGAGTCCACTGCAGCTTGTTTGCCTCAATTGCTTCGGGCACATTGTCAGTTTGTCAGGTCGGCGGGCAATCGACGCTGCCCTCAGATATACTGACTATAACCAGGGCGGATACGAGGGATAAGGAAACCCTCTCGCCGCGCATGCCCAACGGCCTCGAACACAGCAAGGGAACGAGACCGAGATTACGCCGTGTAAATTGTTAGCCGTCTTCACGTCTTTACTCCCTGCCCACGCAGAATAATCATGCTATGATCCGGCCTTCAAGTGTTTAAGCCGACATAACCGCATTGCCGAACTCTGACTGGCATTGCCGCTGTCTCCGCGCACCACCACCTTCCTAATCAATCCTACGGTCTACCTGTGTACCCCTCACGCAGCAACAGCACATCATCGTCTCTTGATCCTCCCGCGCCACCACGCCCACTTCCCCTGCTCAAGTCCTCCGGCCACACCGCAACCACACGAAAACGACCGGCCATATCGAGGTGCGGCGCCCCCGCATGCCTGCCCAATGCCGGACCGCGCACGTCATCGACAGGCCTCCCCGGCTGCCCGCAAGATAGGCCGCGCTCGATAAACACGCCCCAAGCCTCTGCCAAACTACTTAATGCGCCATGGCGCCGCCTTGGGAAGCTTATCCCATTCCCTCCCACTCCACTGGCCACATCAAAAAGCTTTCGCCATGCACCTCTTCTCCGCCCCCAGCCTGCTTGGCCTGCTTGGCCTCTCGTCTACCCTCGTTGCCGCCACGTCGGCTAACAACAACGCGCGCGAGATCTTCCGCCGTGCAGAGGCCAAGAAGCCCGTGATCGAGAAGCGCGTGCCCGATCAGCCGTTCAAGAATGAGAGGTTGCGGAAGCGCGCGTCGCCGTGGTTGACGAACCAGACGGAGGAGTTTGCGGTCAATCCATATGGAATTCCGGATGTGGACTTTGATATTGGGGAGTCGTATGTCTGTCTCTTTTCAACATCTGTGTACTGGCGGCATGGTTGATGGGAGATGATGGGAGAGCTTGCTGACTGTTATTTTCGCTTTAGATATGCTGGCCTTCTTCCCATCTCGGGCGCCGCCAACGAGACTCGCGAGCTGTTCTTCTGGTTCTTCCCTTCGACAAATGAGGAGGCGGGGGAGGAAATCACCATCTGGTTCAACGGTGGTCCTGGGTGCAGCTCGCTGAGCGGACTTTTGGTGGGTTTTCCGCAAGGCGATCGACGCACGAGTGAACAGTACTGACACATCGCTCTTGTAGACCGAGAATGGACCCTTCACATGGGAAGCTGGCACGCTGGCACCTGTCAAGAATCCCTATACATGGGTAAGCTTGATTTCTCAACCCGCGTTTCTTGACAGGCGGGCTGGTGGATGCTGACCACGGGACAGGTAAACCTCACCAACATGATGTGGGTGGAGCAACCCATCGGTGTGGGCTACACGCAAGGCGAGCCGAACATTACAAACGAAGTGTGAGTCATCTTACACCTCTCTGCTGCGGGTCAATAGACCATTGACATCCACCCAGTGAGCTCGGCCAGCAATTTGTCGGCTTCTACAAGCAATTCGTTCAGACTTTTGGCGTCGAAGGATGGGACCTCTACCTCACCGGCGAGAGCTACGCCGGGTTCTACGTTCCTTACATCGCCGATGCTTTCATCACGGAAGACGACCCGGACATGCCGCTCAAGGGAATTGCTATCAACGACCCGATCATCGGAGACGAAACGAACCAGCAGCAGGCGGTCATCGTCCCGTACCTCGACTACTGGCAGAACCTTGTCTTTTTGAACGAGACTTTCCGCGACCAAATCCATCAGCGTAACGACGAGTGTAACTACACATCATACGTGGAGCAGTATCTAACCTTCCCGCCGCCTGAGGGACCGTTCCCTGTCTTGCCGGATCCTTACGACTCAGAGACTGCTGCCTGTGACATGTTTGACACTGCTTATAACGCCGTCCTGGAGGTCAACCCGTGCTTCAACATGTAAGTATTGGCACGAGACATTTTACTATCACGCTGAATATTGACGTTCCTCAAAGCTACCACATCTCGGAGACCTGCCCCCACCCGTACTCGGTGCTAGGCCAGATCAACCCCGGCGACTACGTCCCCGAAGGAGCCATCAACTTCTTCAACCGCAGCGAGATCAAAGAAATGCTGCACGCCCCCGCCGACGCCAACTGGGCGCAATGCAAAAACGGCGTTTTCGTCGGCGACTCGGGCGACACCAGCCCCGGGCCCGCCATCAACGGCGTCCTGCAGCGCGTCATTGAGTATACCAACAACACCATCATCGGCTCCGGCAACCTGGACATGCTGCTCAGTACCAACGGCACCCTGCTGGCGATCCAGAACATGACGTGGAACGGCATGCAGGGGCTGCAGGAGTACCCCGGGCGCGAGTTCTACACGCCTTTCCACCCGGAGTACAACGAGGGCGCGCTGGCAGGCGCGGGATTGCTGGGCTACTGGGGGGTCGAGAGAGGCCTGACGTTTTATCAGGTGCAGTTGGCTGGCCATGAGTTGCCGGGCTATGCTCCAGGTGAGTACTTCGTCGTCTTTCCGGTATCCAAGGGAATTCCGACTGACTCTGAAGCGTAGGCGCTGGCTACCGCTCCATCGAGCTGCTGCTGGGCCGAATCGACTCGCTCAGCGACCACAGCACCTTCACGACCCAGAGCGGGAAATTTACAGGCAACGGCACGATTTACAAGCGAGAGGGCGAGATTGGTGGCTATCTGTAGAGCAGTTGCGTCTTTTCCAGCTTTTACTACCTCCTATCAGCTTGTGGCATGGCCTCATGGATGTGAGCGAGGGGGTCGCTGACATGTCAATCTATCTTGTCAATGTGTGATGAATAAGAGGTCAATGATTTTCAATGCTCGCACTACTTCCCAATTTGTCGACTGCCGTCATACGTCAAGTGTATCGCAATCGACAAATGGTTATCAATGCCAATGGCTCTTGGCCGGCGCTTGGCAGACCGTCGCCTCCAGACCCACTACGGCCAAGCAGGAACATCCCCGGCACCGCCATCTTTACACTATCTCGACTATCAGGCCACGACTCGCACTCCGTCTTATCTTTCACCGCACTTCATACCTTCCTCCTTTGGCGCCACGTGCCAGACGATGACTGTCTGCCGCCGCGCGTGGTTCCTGCGTCTCGCGCGCACCGCCATCGTCATGCCAATACCCTCGACAAACCGTTTCCACATACCATCTTCCGCCATCTCGCCGTTGATGCGGCCAAGGCGGAAAGGATGCAGAAGACAGATCCTATAAGAGCCAGCGTCCCGGTCGATGTCCAACTCCCACGCTAGGCCCATAGGAACCCGCAGCGAACCGCCACCATGTCCTCCTTCCTTGCTCGATCCGTCGTTGCTCTGGTCGCGCTGGCCCCGACTCTCTCGCTCGCCGTCTCCCCCACGGGTCAGACAGTCGAGCTGGACGGCGTGCACTACTACCTGCCCGCCGACCCCGTCACGACTCTGTCCGGTGCCACCCCATTGCAAGACAAGGCGAAGAACACCGGCGGCCTGGCCCCCCTCACCATCGTCAAAGCCAGCAGCCAGGCCTACAACGCCACCACCTTCGAGAGCACCATCGTCTCCTTCAGCGAGACCGACGATGTTTTCTCCCGCGCCTTTCTCGAGTCGGTCTACGTCCAGTACCCGCAGCAGGACCTCAAGGCCCGCCGCAAGCGCCAGGAGCCCGGTTTCCTGGCCATGACAAACTTGACCAGCACGCTCTATACGGGCATGACCCAGGAGCCGCTACCCCACGGTCCGTACTTCATCACCGCTGCAGGAGAAGTGTACGAGGCGTGGAGGCTGTATTCAGACCACGTCAAGGCGTTTACGGAGACGCTGGTGCCGGCCAAGGGGGGAAACTACAGCGTGCTGCCCGCTAACATCCCGTGAGTCTTGCTAGACCCCAATGGCAGTCAGATTGGACGCTAATACTATGTCTACTCGCAGCGGCCAAGCGCTCGCGATCGCGGTCCCTAGCCGCCTCTACTTCACCCGCACGGCCGAGAAGCCGTTGGCCGGCGTGCGCACCGCCATCAAGGATATCTACGACGTGGCCGGCGTGCACACCGGCAACGGCAACCGCGCCTGGTACAGTTTCTATCCCGCCTCGACCGAGAACGCGGTGACGGTGCAACGCCTGATCGATGCCGGAGCCGTGATCGTGGGCATGCAGAAGACGTCGCAGTTTGCGAATGGCGAGAGTCCCACGGGTGATTGGGTCGACTACTTCTCTCCGTTCAACCCGCGAGGTGACGGCTATCAGCTCCCAAGCTCTTCTTCTTCGGGGGCTGGCGCGAGCGCGGGCGCATACGAGTGGCTCGACATTGCGCTCGGCAGTGACACTGGTGGTTCCATTCGCGGTCCTTCGCAGGTGCAGGGTAAGATGCTCCTGGCCAAACTACTAGAGGCTTCACGAGCTAACAGTGGCAACTTCAGGCCTCTACGGGAACCGCCCCACCCACGATCTCGTCTCGCTGACCGGCGTGATGCCCATGGCCCCCGAACTCGACACACCCGGCCTGCTGATGCGCGACCCGCTCCTCTGGATTGAAGCTGCCCAGGCGCTCTACCAGGACAACATCACCCTCACCACCACTTACCCCACTGAAATCAAAGCTTACGACTTCCCCGCCGCCAACTCGACCGACCCCGGCTCCGCCCTTCTGAACAACTTCCTCTCCCAACTGACCAGCTTCCTCCAAGCCAAAACGACCGCCTTCGACCTCGAAACGGTCTGGAACGACACCCGTCCAGCCTCCGCCCCGGCAGACTTCCAAGACTTCCTTACCCTACCCTATGCCCTGATGACAACCAAAGAGCAAACCCGCCTCGTGCGCGACCCCTTCTACGCCGACTACGCGGACGCCTACGACGGCCGCCGGCCCTTTGTGAACCCCGTGCCCACCGCACGCTGGGGCTGGGGGGACCAGTACAGCGACGCGGACCTGGAAGAGGCGCGCGCGAACGTGACCGTGTTCAACGAGTGGTTCGCGAGCGAAGTGCTGATCCCCCAAGATGAAGGGGCGTGCAGTGATAGCCTGCTGGTTTACGTGGGGTCGCAGGCGCGTGTAAGTGGCATCCTTCCTTTTCCTCCGGCTTTCGAGGTGTGAAGACGGTGTGAACGTGTGCTGACGATGACGATGGCAGGCATCGTACCGCAACGAGTACCGCGACGCGCCCGAGACGCCGCCGCTGGGGTTCTCCGTGAGTAGTGCGAGTCCGTTTTGGGGTGGGCCGGACTTTGTGCTGCCGAGTAAGTCCTTTCTTCTTACCCCTTCCATCTGCTTCGTCCGAGGGACCTGGATCTGACGCGTGTTTGCTTTCGCAGTCGGCGAAGCGACCTACTTCTCCAACATCACGCAGCACGAGGAGGTGCTGCCGGTGACGGTGGACATCATGGCGGCGCGCGGGTGCGACGGCATGATCTATGGGTTGGTTCGGGATTTGGCTGAGGCGGGTATTTTGAAGAACAGTGTCGCCGGGTATAGTTTGGTGGAGGGTGGGGAAATGTTGGTGAAGAGGGGGGTGGAGGATCAGTAATTCACAACATGCCATGACAATTGACGATGTGAAACGCAATTGATAGATATCGATGAAGAAATAACGAAGCTTTCAAACACGCCAGCTCTTCTCTACCTTGACTCCAGTCACGCCCACCGTTCCTGCACTCTCTCACCCCACAGCCCCGCCTACAGCCCCAACGCATCGCTAATCCCCTCCGTCAACCTCGACAACGCCTTCGACCCCCCCGCCGCTCCAATCAACACATCCTTATACGTATCCCTCACAATGACCGCCCCCTCCTGGACAGGCTGCGGCCCCTTGGCAAACAACTCCAACACCTGCGCACCCAGACTGAGCAACGTAATGGGCTCGTCGCTCCGCCGCCAGCCCTCGGCGTACGGCAGCCGCTCCTCCTCAAACAGCGTGCGCACGTAGTCGATCTCCGTCACGCCATTGGCCGAGGGGGAGCCCAGACTCTGCAGGTAGATGGCGGTTTCGCCGGTCTGGAAGATGAATTCGCGGATGCCGTAGACCATTTCCGGGTTGCGCGTCACGCTGTCGTTGTACCGGGCGAACTTGGCGTTGGTCGCGGCTTCGATGCTGGTCTGCCCCTCGCGGCCCAACACGTCGAGAAACTGCTCCCAGCTGGGGGGGTAGAAGGGGTTCTGGTCGCCAAAGTAGGCGTCCTGCCGCGAGAGGCTGGCGTCGTGCTCGATGGGGAAGTTGTGCTGGCCGATGGCGGCGAGGTCGAAGGCGCCGGTTTCCGGGTCGGTGGCGGCGAGGAGACCCGCGCCGCCGATGGCGACCGTGAAGTCGGCGCCCATGTTCATGCCGGCCGCGAGGCCCTGAAGGAGATGCGGCAGGTTCATGTCCCGGCCCGAGTGGTGGATGAAGTTGTGGTTGGCGAGGGCGTTGAGGCCGGGGCAGGGGCCGCGGACTGTATCAAGGACATGCTGTTAGTTCAGAGTGTCTGGAGGTTGCTGTCTTTAGCAATGCGTACCATCGTCAGGACCCGGCGGCTCGAAGTTCTTGAAGCGCTCGTCGTCGGGCGAGGCGGGGGCGAGGCTGCTGAGCAGGTCCTGCACTGTCATGTCTAGGCCCTCGAGGAGTTGGGCCCCGGCACCGCTAGCGGCCAGCAGGGATAGTGCGGCCGTGGTGGCCTTCATTTTGGTCGCTACGTCGTTGTTGTTGGTTGTCGATGGTCGTAGACAAAGAAGGAAAGAGGGTGAAAGGGGAGTCCGCCCATTTTGTGGCCGTCGTCCTTCAACCCGATCGTCATCAAAGAACGATCAAGTCGAGGACTCAAGGTTGCAGTGGCACGGGAAGATGTCGCAAGTGCCGAGTTTGGTCGTCGATCCCGCCTGTTTCTCCGCATCCTTGAGATCGTGGCGTGAAGCCAAAAGCTACTACGCCTCGGCATCTCGGTCAGCGTCTTCGAATCGACCTCTCTTGATTGGTTATCGCTCTGATGGTTTAGGCGATGGTCGATCTCGCCTTTTGACAGTCGACAGGAAACCTCGGGACGAGCACAGTTCGAGACCTTAACCATGCTTGTTCTTGCATGATAAAGTGTTTATTCGTGGTTGCCGCACGTGTTGCGTTGACGAGTGTTCGTATAAGATGCCGCAGTAATTCCAATGTCTTGTCGCTTTGATCAATTTTGAGAGGGGTGCCGATTCGAACGATGAGATGTTACAAAATGTCCTCTACCAGGTCGAGAAGGATTTTTTTCAAGATTAGTAGGGCATGTGTTACGCATCGACAGAGAACGTCAAGGCGAACGCAGTCGATCTTCTATCGATGTTTATTGATGTCGTGCCCCCGTAGCATTTTAAAGTGTTGGTACATGGTCGCTTAGCACGTGTCAAGTCGAGCAGCCATTGTGATCCGCTCTGCAGATTGCAGCTTGAAGTGGTGTTGAGCGATTCTTGTGCTCAACTTGGACGACTAGCTGCCACTCACAGCCGGACCACTGGCAGTCACTCAGCCGCCGCTTGCTCTGGTGGCAATACGTCCCTGCCAATACATCCGACTATACACATCGAATCGTCAGCTATCTTCATGTGGCGGAGGGGTTCTCGAAGTCAGGTATAATTCCCTGTTCCCTTTCATATCACTTCACCCACCCACTAGAAATCCAACCCCCCTCAGAACTCAAACTCCCCCCGAAACGCATCTAGATCCATATCCGCCCCCACACGCTCGGCCAAATCCCTCCTCCCCATCTGCGTAAACACCCTCCTCAGCGTATCATAAAGATTCGTGCTCTGATTCTGCTGCAACAGCCCATCCAGCACCTCATCCTCATCACCCCCGCCCCGCCCCGCACTCGCGCCAACGCCACTCTGGTGCAAGATCTCAGCCGCTTGCTGCTTCCCCTCGCGCTCGACGACGCGGTGCATACTCAGCGCTCCCAACAGATGCGCGGCAGCCTCCTCGTGCACGCCCAGATTAATGCAGCTAACGCCGAGGTTATACCGCGCGCGCACAAAATTCGGCCGCAGCTCGAGCGCCTCGGAGTACGCCTCTATCGCCTCCGCCGAGCGCCCCGAATTCGCGAGTGTGGCCCCCAGCCTGTTCCAGAGCAAGTGTTCCTGCCCCTCCTGCTTCAGCGAGCCGTGCTGCGCGGAGTTGAGCGCGGCCTGGAAGCAGTCGACGGCCTTGTCGTAGTCCTCGGAGCCGTAGAAGAGGACGCCGAGGCCGACCTGGACGTCGACGTCGACAGCGGCACCGTCCGGGTTCAGCTGCGCGGCCTCGAGGAAGAGGGCAGTGACTTTTTCGTGCAGCAAGTGGCGGTCCGTGAAGCCGAGGTCTTCTTCCACCGTCGGGCCGGAGGAGGCGGCGGGGGAGAGAGACGGGTATTTGACGCTGATCCAGTGTTCGAGGGAGCGGTAGGCCAGGGAGTCGTAGCCTTCGTTTGTGTAGGAGACGGAGAGACCCATTAGGGCGTCGAGGTTGTCTGGGTCGAGCTTCATTGCTTGCTCGAGGGCGCGGAGGGCGGGAGACTCCTTTTCGTTTTGTGCCTGTGCTTGGCCGAGTGCGACCCATGCTTCGACAAAGTCTGCTTCTTGTTGGACGGCGCCTTCGAAAGCTAGCGCAGCGAGGCTGAGATTCCCGCCTTCCCGCATAATCTTCATGCCCTCCTCAAACGCATTCGGCAGATCGGCGAAGACGTTGTTCTCCTCAAACATGTAATTCCCCAACTCGGGCCTCTGCCCGAGATCATGGCTCTCCAGGCCAGAGAAGTCGTGATTCATACCATCAAAGTCCTTCCACTGGTTGTATTCGTCGCCAAAGTGCTTCGAAAGGTCCTCGTCCGCAAACATGTCCCTGTTCGCGTTAGTCCCCTTGACGATGCTCTCCCAAATCTCATCGAAATCCCCCAGATCCAAGCCCGACCTGCCTCGTCATAAGCAGGCCGACAAACCACCGCCATCATCAAAATCACCAAGGGTATCGTCAAAAACTCACCGATCAAGCCCATTCAACTCCCTCTCCATCGCCCCCTCCGCCTCCCGGTCCAGCCGCTCCGCCTCAGCCTCCTTGTCCTCCGTACTGAGCTGCGCAAACTGCGCCTCCCAGTCCGTATCACTCAGCTCCTGCACCCGCCCCTTCCCCTTGCCCTCATACTGTTCCCCCCCAAACTGGCCCTGACTCTGATTATACATCATCGGCCTCTGCTGCATCC
>JAWXCT010000151.1:94593-108570 GCA_034509035.1 Saxispiralis lemnorum
GTAGGGGGGTGTCGAGGGGGGGTGGGTGTCGAGTGGGAGGCTGCGGGGTTTTATCCATGCACGGAAGGCGTATGGCAGGTTTCAGCCGTCGGGCCAGGTGATTGGTTGCTTCGCCGCCAGGACGGTCCATTGCCCGACGTAGAGGCCGCAGATGGAGTGGCAGCCGCCGACGAGAGCGGTGAAAGCGACAAGTCATTCAATACCGGGCAGGATAGGTGTTGGCAATGATGAAGCATTGTAAAGGTTTCCTAGGGTCAAACAAGAAGACCCAATGCCTAGATTTTGGTGGCTGATGGATCGTTACGACGAAAGCTGCGATCGTGGTCAAGAGCTAGGCGGGTGGCTCCAGAGCGAAAACGAAAGCTATTGCATCTTCTATAAACATGACTTGAACGAACGTCTATGGAATTTTGCAGGTGCTGAAGCGGAGGCGGTCGGACGCCTAAGTACTTTATCGGATTCTACGGCATGGCGCAGTCTTGCGAGCGCCTAAATGACAGTCTGAGCAGTGAACGACGTTTCTTGAGCATTTCTACTGCCAAGTATTAGGCGCAAACGTGAACATCACCACAGCGTGCACAGCTCCTTCCCCGAGCTGAAAGTCGCTTAAAGCCTCATTTGACTTCCATCGCTGGAGTTCCAACGTCACTTCCTCGAGTTCTAGAGATTGTGCAACGGCACAGGGTTACGATGGGGGCCAAGTCCAGTCGAAAGCTCTTTTGGTTCTGAGCGCAAGAATGTCACGTTCAACAAAGGAGCGGAAGCAGCAAGTTTTGTGACCGAGCCATGGATTGATCTGCTATGTACAGTCCTCGCAATCCAATGATAATCAATAAATCAATCGATTTTCTGACGAGACAATAGCCGGCTAAACTCGTCACTTTCCATCCAATCCTGCCCGAGCAATTGCCTCAAAAACCCCCTCCCCCGAATTCCTCCTCCCGGGCGATCCTGACATTCCCCATTCGGGAAATCCCCCATTCGACGCCTTGTCGAGGCAGCCTCTAGGATGCTTTGGTGTTGAGAAGGTAGGCTAGGCAGTCGGAGCCGTAAAGAAGGGCGTAGGAACTGCCGACGAGCATGTTAGCAAGTTCCATGTAAGCGGGCGGGACGCCATTAGCCTGAAGGCCTGTGAAAGGTGTCAATAGTGATTTTTGTGAGACCTCGAGAGGCGAGTAGATTACGATCGGGACCGATGTTGGTGACCGGACGGTGATGCCGTTGAGCTGGCCACCGCACTAGTAGTAGTTGTACTGCGGAACGCCAGGGGGCGCGGCGGCACGCTTGACCCTGGAGTAAAAGCTATCGCACTTGGCGTCGTGGCCGATTTCGCGCTAGGAGTTGCCGCCAATCTCGACGCCGAGGGCAGTGGCGTCAGGGGGGAAGAGGTCGGCGAGGAGGCCACCGAGGCGGCCTATGCTAGCAGTGCTCTGGCCGGCAATGGCGACGGCGCTAACGATAGCGGCGGTGTGGACCTTCATTTTGGTGGTCCCGGGTGCTTGTGTTGCAAAATTGCGCTGAAGTAGTTGTTGCTGTAGTGTTTCTGAAAGTTTGAACTGTTGGTTGAGGAAAACGAGATGAATGGGACGAAAGGTCTTTTGTGGACAATGATGGCCCGTGATGGGCTCTCGGAGCTGAGGTTGCAAGTGCTGCTGACATCTTCAGCCGCAGCCTTTGTGACGTCGGGGGCATTGTCAAGGGCTGTGCATCGAGCATCCACGCATCATGAAAGCCTGGAGTGGCCTGTGCTCAGTGAGGGCTACGATTCCTGTAGCACTGTTCGTGCCATGTGCTAGGGCTATTGAAGTGCTGGACCGACTCTTGCGCAGAATGATTGCTGCAAGACGCATTCGAGCTAGCGCTCGAGGGCTACCGGTCAGGGTTGGAAGCGTTTCCTATCCCGTATGCTTCAAGGTCTTGCTCGCAAACGCACCCTCATGGGTAGTAGCCGTTGTTGATCGATAGGTAAGACACCGTGCTTATCGAGTTGCAGCGCATCCTCGATAGTCGTCGCTCTTGCTGCTATTCAGACATACACAAGCCTCTGCGGCAACTTCGATTTGGGATACACATTCGCTCCAAAATTGAAACCAAGTCTGAAGGATCTGCGCACAGTCAAAGTTGGTTTTCGAGCCCCCGACTCCAGTGTCACGCATTCACACGTCTCCGCGGTCCGCTCGAATCCTCGGTCGATGCCTTCAGGCGCTGTGCAGACCAAAATTGCAAGCGTGCGGTGGAGGTGAGGTCCAGCATCTTCCTGGATCTGGAGAACTGCCTAAACCGAGCCCCGCCAAGCCCCACTCCCGGCCGGCACAGGGCCCGTCTGCCGGCTTGGCTGGGAATCGTCCCAGCCCGCGCCACGTCTGCCTCGATGCCTGATTTCATCTCTCTTGCTCTCTCACCACCGTCTCTTGCGTCCTTTGCATCTTCTCCTCTAGTCCAAGCGTAGACCTGCCGACCTGCTGCCCATTCTCTCTTTCTCCGCTTACCACCCTCCCGGGAAGCTCTGTTCCATCACAGCCACGTTGCCGCATACCCGAAAGCATACCTTTGGACCCCATGATTCCGAGAAATATATAAGTAGCTGGGGTAAACGGAGAGATTCGAGGTCGTGCTCGTGCTGGCACGGTTCAGGGCTCGAGGTGTTCTGCTTAGGACTCGTGGTCGCCCTAACGTTGTTGTGTCGCCCACGGGAGGGCTGACAGCTAGGAACTGCGCCATCCTCGGCGAATCTCCCCCCCCCCCCCCGTCAAACGCAATCGGTTCTCAAGCTCCTTCCCACGAGGCTTAGCCAGACAGAAGCCTATTGACGGTGTCTCTGGTTGATGAACAAGAATCGAGTCACGTTGCTGTGTTTAGTGTTGCCCTGGGTGGATTGCGGAGACACACCATATCTTCTCACTCTCCCTCCCGAGCGACGGCCGGCAAGGACTCAGACTCCTGCATTTCCATCCTACCAGCCCTCACTGGAACTTCGTCGTTGTTTTAAAGCATGCCACAACATTCTCAGTCGTCGACCAAAGAGCAAGAGGCTGCCGCTGCGGCTGCTGGGTTGACTTCAGCGACCACGGAAAAGCGGGAAACGCTCACCAAACAGCAAGAAGCGGCCTCTTCTGAGAAAAATTCGACCAAAGAAGAGACCTTCCGACGTGCGAGTCTTGCGAGCACGACCACCGTCAGCACCATCCTGCCCGGCTACTATTCCGCCGGCCAGCCGCCAGCCTACCGAGCCAGCACAGGCGCTCCGCCTCAACGGCCGCCGCCCCGCCCAACAGCAGACAACAGCCACGCCGGATCGTGCGGCCAGCCCGCATCCAGGCTGAACGCCATCATGGCCACGTCAGGGCCCAGCGACCATCGAAGAAAGCCGTCCAGCAAGGGTAATGAGGACCACACTTTCCGGAACCGGTTGAAGAATAGTCAGGGTGTCAGCTCGAACAAGGTCAACTACTTTGGGGTCGGGTTGGCGCAGTTTGGCAATCCGTTCGGGCGATCGAAGAAGTAGTCGGCTTGACATCCTCCCATCCTGTGCATGGTCCTGGCCGTGACCTTGATTCTACTCTTTGGTCGGGGAGAAAGGCTGGGTCTGCGTAGCATAGTGACGAGAATGGGAGAAACAATTCGACAGACATATGTTCATGCTCCTAACCTCATGCCAGCGTCGAGGTACAATTCCTTGCACCGTCCTCTCCCGATGGCCAGTTCGCCTCAGGGCTGGCGTTTGGGGTGCCATGCAGTTTTTGCCGGATCGATCTTTACATCTTGCTGTCTCGTGACCCTATCAGGACCACCCAACTTTTGAAAACTTACAGAGCACAGAATGCTGCACAAGGGGGGTCCATTCCAGTGTCTCATCGTGGTCTGGAGGTGATTGACGTGAGTCGACATGACGAACGGCTCGGGGTCGCCCTTTCCAGATGCAGCCCGGACGTTCTTTCCCTCCCACTACTGCCACCGCGTCAATCTCGTGTTGGCGCGATGGCTGCCTAGCACCCTTGACCGCCATCAGGTTCGCCATGAAGGCGCTTCTTTCTTCCGCTTTACGAGATCCAGATGACAAACTCATCAACTTCATCGGGAGGCTTCAACATGAAGCCTGCATCACCGACCTGATCGCCAGGGAATCTCAACCTCGCACCTCTATCCGCACCGGAAGTGGTGCACATCGGAAGAAAATGGACTCTGACATGAGTGAGCTCTCTAGCTCTTCTGACCTTGAGCATCTTCTCGACAGGCAGTCCGGGCGGGACGTTCTCTTTGGGCTCTTGGGCTCTCCTCCAGACTTTGGCTGGAGCACATACACCACCCGCTTGCGTACCCGCCGCCTTCAGAGATCGCAAGGTGCGGAGTTGTCAGCCTGCCGCGCGGTATTTCACACGCCGGAGCTCTTTGAGGAGATTTTCAAAAACGTCAAATTGTGCGACCTTTTTCACGCTGCGGGCGTCTGTCGCAGGTGGAAAGAAACTTTCGAGTCATCTCGGCTACTGCAAAACAAAGCGAAGCGAGTAGTAGACTTTATGCAGCTTCCTCGCGTTGCGAATCACACAGAAAGAGGGCTGAACATGTCCCTTCGCTCGCTGCAATTGAAAAAGTGCGCTGAGTTGAAAGTTGAGCTATTCCTCCGGATCGGCATACAACACCGCCCACTGCGAATCACTCCAAATCTGCGCGACTGCTTGATCTTTCATCCTCCCACCAATTACATGAGTGTCACACCGCTCTGCTGCAGTGATGCGTCGGAGGATATTTCTCAAGAGCAGTGGATCACGCTGGGCGATGTGTTTTGCACCGCGAGCCGCGTCAGAAGAGAACACAGCAATTGTCCGAAAAATGTTAGGATGGCATTGAGCGGGTCATCCCGCGCCAACGGCTACCCTATGTTCACTTTCAGATTGCCGCTTCCACAGCACAATCGATTCAAGAGCGAGCAAGTCGAGGATCGGAAACTACGGCGACAGGCTTGGGAAATGGAACAGAAGCGTGTTGATGAGCAGGTTGGGCTTCATTTCCGGGGCCCTTGGTCCACCGCATGGCACGAGTTCGAGCAAGGTGTGTCTCTTCTTCTCGTTGTATAATCGGTGTGTGGAAAAGTTCTGAGCGATCATGTGGAGGCGGAGCTCGCACTATTCCCTTTCTGAAAGAACCAGCAGGACTGTGTAAGCATTTGTCCGGCGACTCCACAGCGAGAGCCAAACACGAGATGTATCCAACAGTTCACTCAACAATAGCAGCGTAAGATCAGGGTCCCAAAGGACCAGGAGGGTCAAAGCTTGCCGCTCAGAAGTTTTGCGATCGATTGGAGTGCCTGGTGACGCTAATAGCATACCGACAGCTCGAGGCCGCTTCCGGACGCCGTCCTGGCCTGCGTTTCTGAGGCAGCATCCCGACTTGGTGCCTGCCGGTGCTGACTTTGGCCAATCGGGATTCGCAACAGTCATGGAAGCGAGCACAAATTTCAGCCTGAACCCGCGAGACGAAGCGGACACTCGGCTTCTTAACAACCAAGCTCCACAGAACCACATCTTGCCTAGCACGGGGGAGACCATCGGGGTGGAAACGAAGAAGGTGGATGAGAGAATTCAAGCTTTGAGGAAGCAGGCCGAGACGTTCAAGACGATGCTTCGCGGCTTCGGCGTGACTGAGAAGCAACTGGCGAAGGCGACTTTCGGTTCCGCACAGCAGGATCAGGTCGGCGGCTCACGCCCAGATGAACGCACTGAGCCGTCCGATCAGTTTCCCCCTCAGTGAAATCTTGCGAGCTCAGGGCCTCGATGTGCACCAGAACTCGTGCCATCCCCCATATTTCTTGGCGAATAGTGGAATGGCCTTGCCCTGATCGCACGCGAGTATCGATTGCTTGTTGAAGAGTATTGCCTACATTTATGTCTAGCTCAGAGTTCGACCGAAGACATGCAAGCATATCGATGAATATAGTTTTCCATTCAACCGCTATGCTGTTCGTCCTCCTTGCCCTTTGCACGCTGTCTCACCCCGGATGCAACGCAGATCGTCTAAGGTATTTTCCACTGAAATACGTTCCAGCGAAAAGGTGTTCAATGGTCTCAAACGTGGGGTCATTTTCAAATCTTGGTTGAGTCTTCGATTCAACCAGCCTCCCCCACAGTCCTCATCAACCCCAACGCTCGCTCATACGTCCACATAGTGACCGCACTTGCCGGCGCCGCCTTCACCAAACTCACCGCCAACCCTCGGTACAGTCCCCTCCAGCTCTCCTTCCGTACAATCGCACTCAAAGTCCCAACCACCCCTCGCTCGTAGACAGGGATCCTAGACCCGTCCTTGTATTTCCGCCTCGTCGGCCCCTGCACCTGAAGCCGCTTGCGCACTGTGTCGAGCGGGAAGACAAACGTCTTTGACATGACACTGGCGCTAACGCCAGCCACCGCGTCGCCGGAGCCGAAGGGCAGTGAGACGGTCGAGAGCGGCGTCTTGAGACCCTCGTAAAGGGCGAAGAAGAGGCCCATGTATGGCACGATCTGGCCGACGCCCGCAGTCAGCCCGCGGAAGAAGCCCTGGTATCCCTCGTTGTGCGCGATATCCTTCACCCCAGCCCAGAGTCCTGCGTACACCCGCTCAGTCCCGGAAGCGGCGAAACGCGTGCGCAGCAGATCGAGCGGGTATGTGGCAGCAGTCGCCGCGGAGCCGGCAGCAGCGCCCGAGATGAAGCTCCGCGCGGCCCCAGGCAAACGTTTCGACCCATCCTCTTTCCTCAGCGTGTCGAGCGCCTGGCTCGTTGTGCGATAAGCGAGGAATTGAAACGCGCCATAGCTGAGGTAGAGCCCTTCGGCAGGGATATTGCCCTTCCAGAAAGCGGTCAGCCCTTCATGACGCAGGATGTCACGGGCGACTCTGGAGACGCCGGCGGGTGCGCGGGAGCTCGTGGACAGCGGGTCGGCGAGGGAGTGGTATTGGAGCTGGAGGCGGATCTTTAGGACGTCGAGGGGGGCGATGCAGAATCTGTGTGGCGTTGTCAGTGCATGTTGGCTTCGTTTGAGGGATTCATCGTACCTTGAGACCAGGCCAGCAATCGCGCCGGCCGCCACGACTTGGGTGCGGGTCCCCTGTACTGGATTAGCATCGGATCAGTGAAGGGTTCGAGGCATGGATTCGCACTTCATCGCGAAGAGCTTCTGCAGCAGGAGACATCCATGGAGTTCCAGGTCCGCGAAGAATCGGCGTTGCTAAATGGTCAGTGAGAGAGTACTTCGTGCTCGCGATGTCCGTCTTTGCAGTCACAATGCAGGTGAGGTCAGATTAGGTTCGAATCGCCTCGGAGTTTGCTCGGCTTTGCCGTTCCACATCCGTTGCCCCAGAACTTCCCCGCCATTCATTGACCTTGCCAGTGCTGCTTTCTTTATTTTGTTCCCTCTTCCGACGAAAGAGAGAGGGAGCGTGAAACTGATTGCGTTGCGTTTGGCTTCTTCAGCATGTCTCTGCGCTTTCAGCGATGCTTTCCCCGTTCTGCTCCTCAAACGATCATAACAGAGGCAACAGGTCGGCGCCTCCACAGCAAGGCATTCTGGCATCGAAACGGAGCTCAACGACTTGATCGAACGGACGACGCCCTGCAACATGGTAGTGCGCAGAGCTTGCCACAGTGTAGTCTACATATAGGCCAACGATCTCAAGCCTTCTTCAGCTCGAAGCCAACAAATTGGCAGCAGAGCGTACCTTCGCCCGAGCATTTAAGACCGATTGTCGACGTTACGCACCATTTGCCGATGCTATTGAGAGACCTATGCCAGTGCTCGGCTTGCGTGGACTCTTCGACAAATCAAAAGTTCTTTTCCAGTTCGGAGATCCCCATAGATATTGCCGTTCGAGAGGTCAAGGAGACCGAGACCGGGTTGGATGTTCGATGGGAGTCTGACGTTCTTGGATATGACGACGATCATTCCACTCATCTAAACTACGACCTACTGTCGAACTATGCTACGTATGGCACTCCGACCTCGCCAACGCCGCTCGGACAGCAGGTCTGTTGGTCTGCGCAGGACTTCCACAAAATCCGGGACATCGACTATCAATCCTATATGCATGACGACGCAACGCTCCTGACAGCGCTCCAGCAACTCCGCAGTCACGGTCTAGTGTTCCTTACGGATATTCCAGACTCAGAGAAGTCTGTTTCAACGCTGGGTGAAAGAATCGGCGCGATCAAGAACACCTTCTACGGCTACACGTGGGACGTCCGCTCCGTGGCTCAAGCGAAAAATGTAGCGTACACTTCACAGGACCTCGGCTTCCACATGGACCTGCTCTACATGAAGCAGCCGCCTCATCTCCAGCTTCTTCATTGCATCCGGTCTTCTTCCTCAGGTGGCGCGAGTTTATTCACGGACAGCTACAAAGCAGCTGCAGACCTCTTCGCGGCATCCCGCGAGACGTTCGATACATTGGCAGAGATCGACGTTGACTTTCATTACAACCACCCGTCATCCCACCTCTACCACCATCACCGCCCCGTCTTCGAGATGGCAGACAGCTGGAAAGACCCCAACACGTCTGCCCTCGAGCGCAAGAATCCGAACATCGTCTCTCAGCTGAAAGCAGTCTCTTGGTCCCCACCGTTCCAAGCGCCTTTCCAGTTGCATACGACAGCACCGCAAACAGGTCCAGGTTCCCTCAATGAGAGGATCAAGCGCTGGCATTCGGCGGCGAAGCAGTTCAGCTCTCTCATTCATCGGAAGGAGAACATTTACGAGCGGTTGATGAAGCCCGGGGAGTGCGTCATCTTCGACAATCGGCGTGTGCTGCATGCGCGGACGGCGTTTGAGGTCGGCGATCTGGGGAAAGAGAGGTGGCTGAGGGGCGCGTATTTGGATGAGGATCCGTACTTGAGCAAGCTTCAGGTGCTGAGGAGAAAGATGGCGGGGGGGAGTGGATAGGTTCTGAACCATTGATGAAGCCAATGTTTTTGCGATGTGCTTAGTTCTCTTTCACAGTACTTCGAGACAGTGATGTCGCAAGCCTTCACGACATGCCATCTTCAAGTTTCTTGGCTGGGAAATGTATAACAACCGCGGCCCTACTGCATGATCTCTGTGTTCTTAACCAAGGACCTTCGAAGCTTTTCGATTCTTCATCATCTAGGTCCGGTAGAGGGCCGGATCATGGGCTTCTATCTTTGTTGTCTACCCATGCATCTGAAAGACTTTCTCAAAAAGAGCTCAACGACAGGTACTAAACTCGCGGACAACGTCCATCGCTACATGAGACCTCCGCCTCATATTGGCGAGCACTTCTCTACCCTATCCCAAAATCAGACATCATGGAATGTCTTCTCACCACCAGCGTGTCCAACGAGACAGCGCGAAGGACTTCTAATGGACCCACACAAGCCAAACCCGCAGCTATAGAGCTCCCCGCTTCTGCTACGGCGTGAGCTCACAGAAGAAAGTCCCTACCGGTGTTATTCATCCTTCTAACCTCACGCACAGTCGTAATTAATACATTTTCAATATCAGAGATGCTGATAATCGACCCCGCAACTTTAGGACCTGAAACCCGGAAGGAAGAAGTGCGAGCTTACGTTGGCTTAAATTGAAGAGCTCAGAGAGGAGCGCGAAAGATTGAAAGAGAGGCTGGATTCTGCAACAGCGCAGACGGACAAACCTCAGAGAGAGGTATAAACTTGCGTTCACACCGCTTGTTCACATAAGACGTTCGGACTGGCGAAAGTCCCAACAAGTTCAAATTCACACTTGAGACCCTTAACAATGGGTTCACTGTTGTTAGATACGCTCGACGTGTTGCCTTTCGCAGCCGACTGCTCCAATATTTCATTCAAAGTATTCCGTGAAAAAATTCACAGATGCAAGTCAATGTAGTTCACCACCCGCTTTATGCATAAAATCAGTGCGCTTCTGCTCGACATCATATTTCTCCTCTTTCCAGAACGATCCAGGAATACGCCGAGAGGAAATCAATCTAACGAGCAACTACAAGCACAAAAAACACTTTCAAGCTTTCAGTGGTCAAACAGCCTTGCACAATCACTGCAGCTTAACACACCTCGATCTTGCCATCCGTCAAGGCTACCCCAATGCAGCACCGAAACAACATTCACAGCCCGTGCAGTTCTGCGTACTCAAGCTCTGGGTACTATGCCTCTCCGTACTCTGGCGCTCCGGCCTCAAGTCGTCCGTACAACCGTAAATTAACCGCCTATCACGACCCCATTCGAGAACAATGCTGAGAGACCATAACGATAGCTTCCAGACCCGGCCTTCTCCAAAGAGGCTTCAGAGGCCTCGGACCAACCCAGTCCCCACAGAGCGTCCAGTTGACGAGTTTCAGATTTCCGAGTGGTTGAAACAGCAGAGGCAGGCCGAGTTCAGGCAAGGCATTCCCAACGCCATGGTGGAAGAGAATGAAGAGAGGATCAAGAAGTTGTAGGAAAATGTGGATGAGCAGGAGGAGCTGCTCGCCCTAGCCGGCCAGGACAATCGCGACCTCGAGAGTGTGGTTGGTTGTGATGAGCGAATAATGTGGTCTTCAATGCTTCATAAGCTTTGCTCGTTGCCGGGCGAACGTAGGCTTGGCAAACGCGTCCGCGAGCTCACACGCTCCCGCCTCGTCCGAGCCCTCACGCAGCCCTCCACCACCCGCCGCACCCTTTTCTCTTCTTTTTGCTGTCTTCTTGCTGTTGGCTCGCGTCAACCGCATCGGCGGCGCGCATGCAGCGATAGCGCCCCTAATTCACCCCCGTGACCAGCCAGCATACTTATCGCAATGTCATGGCGATTGTAGCAGCCGCCAAATCTCCTCGAGCGAGCGCGATTACGAACAACACTCTGGACCTTTAGGACGACCCTCACTGAAGGAGAATAATTCCTTGGAACCGCTGGAATCGAATCATATACATCACACTAGAAGGAAGAGAGAGCGCTTGGGAAGAGGTTTCCGACGCATAATGGCTGCTGTAGCACATCCGAGCCGGCCGCATCTTCGGCGCAATTCGCCTCTCGCGGCGTCGCATGGGACGAATGGATTCTTGGCCGATGCGTCGGCGATGAAACGACTCGAAATTGGCGACAGCGATTCCGACGACGAACCACCACCCGCGATCAAATTCTCAAAGGTCACCCAAGCCCTTCTCGCCGACGAACCCGCACCTTCCTCGCCCCCAAAACAGGACTTTCGGAACGAAGCACCACAAATCAATCGATCAATCAGCAGTAGCAAGGCCGGCACGGATACACCTAGTCGCGCGCCCGGTATCAGGATCTTGCGGAAGAACTCGCCTGCGACGGGTAATGAAGGTAAGAGCAGCAGTACACCTTTGAGAGTAGTCCAAGTCGGCAACAAGGGCTCTACTGGCAAACGATCGGTCAGTGTGTCGGATCCGTATTACCGGCGACTTGGGTCAAGACGAGAACCTACACCCACTCGCGAACCTGCTCCAGAGGTGATCACGCCTGCGCCCGAGCCCCGTGTGCTTCGCGTGCGCACCCGATCGAACAGCGCCGCTTCTCAAGATGGACAGCGACAATACGTTTCCTCGGCGAGTCGTCGCGACTCCGGTCTCGGCAGTCGATCCGCCATGGGCTCAAACCCAGAGACCAACGAGGCGTCAGAACTGAGCGCCAGCGCCTCTCAGCATTATGTACCGGAGAGTGCGTCAAGACTTGGCTTATCTACCACCAATCGAACGCGCAATACCTCAGCCGATGCTGCTGCTGCTCCGCCGCCGGGGTCTCAACGCATCAAGAGAGCCCCCATCGGGAGCGGCTCGTTCCTGAAGAGTGGACCTGTTAGACGTGGCTTTCGAAGACGCGACAGTGAAGAAGATTTGTCACCGCAGGAGGAAGCGCAGAGTGGGCACAGCTCTCAGCCAAGTGGAACAAATTACACACCTAAGGATACGAGCGCAAGCCGTCCAGATGTCCACCGTGGCATCAGCGGCAGCATCAGCACGGGCGCCACCTCTGTCGAACCCGTGTCTGCGCACGATTTCGCTGCACCAAAAGATCCCGTGGTGCGTGAGAAGAGACCTCCCTCTCGACAGACGGATTCGTATCTCTCACGAAGTCGTATAAGTGGCGATTCCCGTCCCCAGTCTCGAGAAGGAAACAATGAGCAGCCGCGAAGCAGACCACCCAGTCCCGGGCCTTACCAGTACCGACCGGCGAGACCCGTTGAGAATGCCCATCGACCGTTATCTAGCCAGTCCAACGAGCAAGCCCGGCGACCGAGCATAGATCGGGATGCGCGGAAACCACTACTAGAGCAGAAGGTCCATGCGCAGAAGCCGGCAAGTTTGAGGGACGCCCAGCATAGATATGTTGCGCCAAAGGTACACAAGGACCCAGTAGAAGAGAAAGAGAATATGCCACCACCCACCTTCAAGCGCAACAAGGACCAGGACTTCAAGCATCTTGGTAGACATCAGCAGTCGGATGACGAGAAACCGAAGCTGCGACAGTCCGAGGAGACTCCTGTTCCGGCACAGCATCAGCCAGAATCGCGCAAGGCTTTGGGCGCTATAAGTGGGAATACGCCGCATCGCGCGGCCCCTGCTCCTCCGCCGAAGATGTCAGTGTTGGACGCCGCGACGACGACTGGAGGTGCTAGTGTCACCAAATCGAAGAAAAAGCGATCCCATATTGTCATCAACGGCAAGATCTTTACCCAGATGGGCAAGATTGGCAAGGGCGGGAGCAGTGATGTCTACTGCGTGATGGCCGAGAATTACAAGACGTTTGCGTTGAAGCGCGTGAAGCTCGACGACTGCGACGAAAGCGCCGTGAGAGGGTACAAAGGCGAGATTGACCTGCTCCGGAAACTGACGGAGGTCGATCGGGTCGTCCGACTCTTCGACTGGGAGATGAACGAAGAAAAGCAGGAGCTCGCCGTGCTCATGGAAAAAGGCGATACGGATCTCAACCGCCTGCTGACCCTCCGCCTCAACGGCGACAACGCCCACTTCGATAGCGTCTTCACCCGCTACCACTGGCGCGAAATGCTCGAGTGCGTGCAAGCGGTGCATGACCAAGACATTGTGCACTCTGACCTGAAGCCCGCCAACTTCCTCTTCGTCCAAGGCCGTCTCAAGCTCATCGACTTCGGCATCGCCAACGCCATCGACACGGACAACACCGTCAACGTGCATCGCGACACCCACGTCGGCACCCCCAACTACATGTCCCCGGAATCCATCACCGACACCAACGCTCCACAACCCGGCAGCACCAACACCCCCGGCCGCATCGGGAAGAAAGACATGCGCATCGGCAAGGCCAGCGACGTGTGGTCCCTGGGCTGCATCCTGTACCAGATGGCATACGGGCGCCCGCCCTTCGCGCACATCCCCAACCAGCTGACGCGCATCATGGCCATCACGAACCCGCACCACGTCATCGGCTTCCCGGATACCGGGGTGGGCGGCGCCGTGATCCCGCCCTCGCTCAAGGCCACGCTGCGCAAGTGCCTGAACCGCGACCCGGAGCGGCGGCCCAAGATCCCTCAGCTGATGGGCGAGAGCGATCCGTTCATGAACCCCGAGCGGGCGGGCACGGTGGTGATGGATGAGGAAATTTTGGGGCAGATTATTGGGAAGGTGGTGGAGCGGTGTCGGGATCCGAAGAAGGGGTTTCCGACGCAGGAGGAGGTGGCGGTTTATCCGAAGAGTTTTATGGAGAAGGTCAGGGGGCTGGTGGAGAAGGGGTGATGTGCGGAACGTTTGGGGCGTGTTTAGGGGCATTCGTTGTATTTGGGCTTCTTTAGGTGGCGGTCAGGGAGGGGGAGGAAGGAGGGTTGAGCGACGGTGCTTCTGGCGTTTTTGGGAAAAGCGTCAGGTTTGGATACTAGTTCCTTGGGCCTAACAATGGGAGCCGAGACGGACGCTTTTGTATGTCACTTTCGTTCAATCACGCCGTCCATATCCACGCAGCCCTCTTTCCTGACCATACCAGAACCCGCTCCCCCCAAACCTCTCACCCTCCAACAACGCCC
>JAWXCT010000152.1:38288-68395 GCA_034509035.1 Saxispiralis lemnorum
CGTTTTGGCCGAGAATCCTCGATTCCAAGCTTCAAATCCTCTACGATGTCTACCATAGGAGGCAACGACAACGGAGCTACTACCAACGTGCCTACGGAAGAAAACAACGAATTTCTCAACGAGGAAACCCTGAAGGACTTTAGCAACATCTTCGAGGACTCCGAGAATGGCGACGAGGACACCGAAAAGGCCTTAGAGATTGTCGATGACCGCGACAAAGGAAACAGCGGAAATGAAAATAAGCACGACCGCAATCTCGACGAAAACCTCAAATCTCTCGCCTCCAACAACGGAAAATTCATGATGACCCGTTCCTTCAAGCGCAAGGTTCTTCCAAAGCACAATGAAACCCCTAGCAAGAGGTCGAAACCGGAACCCAAAGTCCCTCGTGCAACTCCCGCAAAGAAGCAAACTCCTAAGAAGAGCTCTCTACTCGAACCTAACAATCCTCGTTCTGCCCGATCTATAGCCTAACGCGGTTACGACAAAACCTACGAGCAACAACGAAAGTTCAAGACAATCTGGGAAAGAATGATCGGAGCAATTTACACCATGCTCGGAGGAGAAGAGCAATTCCAGGCGAGCAACCTATTCAAGAATCTGCCAGAATCCGGAGCCGGACAAAAGACTACCGTCACCAAATACACAACCAAGAGCGGCGAAATCAACCCAAACGTGCTAATTTGGGCAAGTCTCCTCCATCATCTTCGCTCGATTCACGACGGAGATTTCAGAACCGACGCTCAAATAATAGATGCTCCCGGAGGAAATCGTGCGATTCTTCGCGACCTTCTCCTTGCGGTTGTCGACGAAAACGCGTCCCTTACACGCGAATTGCTAATGGCTCTTGAGACCTTCAACATCTCTAAGGGAACACTCTACTACGATCTCAACGCGCCCTTCAATGCCGACCCTCCTCGCTCTTAGCGAGATAATGACACGAGGCCGCCAAACTACCAACTCGTCGATGCCAATCTTGCAAACCAAACTGAGAAGCCTAGCACGAAATCCAACAAAGTCGTCAAGCAGACCAAGACTACCTCAACGAAGTTTAGCGAAACCTCGAAGAAGAAGATGGAACAAACTATCAAAAAGGTCCTTGATGACGCCAAATCGCGTCTTCTCGAACGGTACCCTGAGATTCACGGCGACAATCAGGAAGTTTAAGGTTAGAGCAAGCTCTGAGGGGGTGTGTGAATTGACGGATACGAGTAAGGGTCTCGGAAGATTTAGGGACAGAAATTCCGTGTAATGACTCAAATCCCCGAGGTTTAGTCGGTACCACACGAGAAAACTCAGCTTTCGGTAGCTAGCACGTAGAAAAGCAATCAACCACTATGCAGTAATCCGAACCTGCATGATTATTTGAGTTTTACAAAGTGTCTTTGCAGGGTCGAGCCAGGCTTTTCAACTACTGTTCGCGGCCAACACTAATAACCAACTTTAAATGTCCTGTGTCCTCATGCCTTTGGGTCATCATTTCTCAGAATCTACGTCATCGACAAACGCCCTCCATGCTCGAGAAAAGGGCAGTAGGGGCCACCAGCTAGCGCCGGCTGCTACCGAGCCAATAATAGGGATCTAGTGTTAAGGCTTGGTGCTGCAGTGCTGGAGTAAGACTCGATCTCCACACAATGGTCTGGCGAGATAGACCCTAGACAAGGTCTTCCCGGTCGTCTTGAGAGATCGTGCAAAATGCTGTACTTCGAATTTCTGGATGCAGAAATACTCGGAGGGCTGCGTCCATCGAGAGCGATTCGAACAGATCCATCACCGAACGCCACGCAGCAAACGTCTCGTACAATTGTAGCAGGAGGTACTTTGAACTCTAGCAGCAGGTGGCGTCGGCGGGATGTTCTATGGGTGTGTTAGCGTAATGTGCACCAAAACGGCTCGTTGAAGCGTTCGGAATTGTTAACATAACGCTCAGTCGCAAAAGCCATTCTCCATTCTATCAGACTTGTTCCAGTCTCGAAATCCCAGAGGTAAATCGCTACCTTATCCAACACGACCATTCCGTTGCTTTAAAAAGCCCAACCGTACGCCTCGCTAGACCAAAATCCAACATGATGCTCAGCGCGTTCCTTTCTTCGAACCAGAGTCGGCCGTGAAAACATCAAAGCGCGCAAGATTACCACACCCTGATCCCGCCAATTTCCGCCCTCACAACCCCCTCGCCCGCTATTACCACCCTCCAGCTCTCCAGTCCCTCATCTCATCTCATCCCATCAAAAGACCGCTACACTCCTCCCTCCCATCCCCGACCTCGCGCTCATCTCATACTGCGGCGGCACCCCCTGATACCCCGGCGGAAACGACAAATACTCCGGCGGGGCCTCCTGCCGCCCCCGCGGCCCCTCGGCAGCACCAAGGCTTCCACGCCTGCTGCTCTGACCACTCTCGTCACCGCTCGAGAAACCCCCCTCGGGAGGCCCTACCACGCGCCGCGGCGCGAAAAAGTTCGAAATATCGTCCGCGTCCTCGATCTCGGCCTCTGCGGGCGCTTGGTCGTATGCGGCCGGTTCGCGGCCGCTGCGGCGCTGCGTCTGGCCTTCGGTGGATGAGCTGATCTGGATGGGGCATTTGAGCTCGAGGTTGGGGCCGCCACTGAGGTTGGGCACGCCGTTGGAGTGTAGGGTCAGGTCCAGTTTGAGAGTATAGATGCGCGAGACGAGGCAGGAGTGGAAGGTGGGGACGAAGGACTTGTGGCGCGGGAGTGTGATGGGGAGGGAGAGGGTGGCCGTGTAGTGGGGAAGGGTCGGTTTGTGCGCCGCGCTGGGCTTGAGGTTGAGGTCGGTCTCGGAGGAGATGGAGGTCATGGAGTCGCGGCGGGTGGAAGAGGTCTCCACGTCTGTGTTCGGCTTTGTTGGCTCATGGCGCGTCCATACCACGTTGGAGACGCAGCGCGAGGGGAGGTTAAGCTGCTCGGTGTGGATGCCCTGCGACAGATCGGTGATGGCGGAGGCCTTCGTCGGGATGGCGCGACGCGCTGTGCTCGAATAATATGTGGTCACCTTGAGCTTGTTCGATAGGCTGGACAGGCGAGGCGGCGTGGACTTCTCGTCCGCGGGGTCAAAGCGCAGTAGAACTTTGGCCATGGTCGTGGGACATTCGGAGCTGTCGTAGCTTTGGACACGCAGAGATTGCGGCTGGTTCGTTTCCATCACGAGAGTGCCCGCCTTCGGCTTGAGCATTCCTTTCTTGATAATCTTCTCTCTGCGCATCATGTACTCTCCGTCCTCGACGCGAACATCCAGCGGAGGGTGCTCGTCTGCAGCGGGCATGACACGAATCCGGCGAGCCTTGGATGCGATGGCGGAGCGCTGGGGCTCCTCGCCACGCATCTTGACCTCCGTGACCTTGGCGAAGATACCATAGCGCACACTGGCCATGTCTGGCGCCATGTCGTCCAGGCATTCTGGAAAGAGGCTGGCGAGGTCTTTGTCGCCAAAGGTGGGTGGAAGGCCGCAGTGGTGTTCGCGAACGACATCGCTGTTGACCTTGTGCTGGCACACTCGGGAAAGCAAACGTCGAGGAACAGCAAAAACAAATGGAAACTCGTAGATCTGGCCCGCCTTGAGCATCATCCCGAGTGGGTACCGCTCGTGCAGGTCAGGCTGCGCCATCTTCAGGAATTGATGAAAAGCTTCTGAGCGCCCAGATGCGGCCGTTGCTGAAGTCATGCGCTCCACGAAGGTGCGCGAGGTGCCCACGAACTCGATATCGATTGAGTCGAAGCTCGTGTCGATCGGCGCTCTAACCGTAACGATGCCTTCGATCCAGTCGCACGTCGTGTATGTTTTTGGCTTGTGAAGACATATCTTGATCTCCGGCTTACTGGCCTGGACGAGGTGGCGCAGTTTGGAAGGCATGCCTTCGCTGTTGGTGGGAGATGTGCCTCTGGAGGGAGACATGTTGTGTGATAAAAGAAGAGCTTGGAGGGGTTATGAAAGGCGCGCCCTGCAAGGAAGAGGGGACAGGTACAACGACAAAGGTTGCGAGGAGCCAATCAGTGACTCGGCGAAGCTTTGCGGGGTTCACCTGGGGATACCACGCGATATCGAAAGCAGGTTCGCGAAGGTGGCGTGGCTGGAAAATGATATGAAAGTGCGGCGCGGAGTTCGCCGGGGTGCAAGCAATGGGTTAGATGGCTCAATCCGAACGACTGGGAAAGGTATCATCTTTCCAACGGAACTCCCGTTGCGGGCGGGCGCGATATATATACAAACGTAGATGAGAGCCAGCGGGCGGGCGCTCGGTGTACTCGAAATGACCACTACGCGGCGAGCACCGCATCTTTTTGATCCGAAACTGACCAATCGACGCCGCCACGCGCAGACACGCGGCGCACCAACCAGCGGTCGCGGGCGAAGGCGTGATTATGATGAGTGACTGCAGTCATCATGGCGTTCAGATGCGCGTCTGGGAGAGATTCTAGAGCGAGAAAGTCCCAATGCACGGGCGCCGGCCAAACGTGGGGCAGGGGCAAAGCAAGGTCGAGATTCCGACGGGAAGACAACTCGGATGGCTTCATTTTGAAAATGTGTGGAGGACGCACGATGTGCGCTGTCTTTCGCTCTTTTTTCTTGCCAGGCTACTGCCATCCGCCCGACACGCATGCAATTGTTGGAGTTTCTCGACGGTCTCGTTGTCGTGCACCGTCGCCCTGTCGTGGTGTACCTCGTGTGTCCACTACTTTGGCTCCGAAGCCGCTGCCGTGTGTCCTGCTGGAGAGTCGGTCGAGATGGCATGTTGGGGATTCGCCCCTCCACACCCGGCTCCCAAACAACGCGCGCCGCCACAGCGCGAGCCTCGAATAGTAATAGCAACGGACGTTGTCCGGAGAGACCACCGTCAGTACTGCGGCGTGCGTGTCATGATGGCACGGAATCTGCTCACCGCGTCGCAACGCGCCAGCATCTGATGATTTCTGCTGGCAGCAACGTGGTCGAGAACGCGGCCTCTCCACAATCCCACACTCACCATTCGCAAGCTTGGCGGGGAACTGCAGAGTTTCGTAGCTGAGTTGTCGCAGAGAAGCGGGGAACGCTTTTGCCACTCCCACGTGTCTTGATACACCCACGCACCCGAGGAGATCTTATGCTGTTGTCTCATCTGCTGTGTGGTTGTACAGTTGCGACCATTATGACGAAATTGCATCGCGATGTTGATCTTTTCTTGCAGCTGTGATGCACATGCTGCCAAGCGTTACCTCCTACCAACCCCTGCGAGTCCGGCGAGATCTACCGTTGTGCCGTGGCCGTTGCCGAAAAATTGCGAAGCTTTTGCAAAAATCGAGTATCCTGGCGTTCCTCGCCGTTCGGCATACCGAGAGCGGCGTTCACAAACTCCGTATATTCCGATGCCGATGTCAGCCTTACATATTAAAATCATGGTTGCGCGCTGCAGTTGTCAGCAATCACTACTGTACCTTCTCTGGTAAACCCAGCCTGATGAGATGTTACGCTGTCCGACGGTTGCATTTCCTGTTGCTCATCGTCTGTTGCTGCGTACTCGACGTTCGAGGTGCCATAGTAATATGACCATTAAAACTGAGCGTTTGGTCTCCTCGATGGCGTGACTACAATGATGGCGGTTAAGTGCTTGTCAGGGCCCGCATAGCCTTGCATGCACGTGCTGCGGGCGTTGTAGTACGAATAACATAACTTTGGGCGCCGGATGGAGTTGAGTGGCAACTCATCGCGACGTCGATGTGGCACTTGCTGAGCATGTGGCTCAAGAGAACATCAATGCAGCACTACCTGTATTGCTCGGAGAGAACGAGCTGAGGTGAGACGAGCGAACGCTATCTCATCCGAAGGAGGAAGGCGCACTTGGATCGCGCCTATTGCAACCGCGAGATATCGACAAAGACGCTACAGTGACACGCTCTTAAGCCAAACTTGCGCACACTCAATGACGTGGGGTAGGTTGGGAGTGTCCTTCTTAGTGGGGAAGGATACCGGGTCTCTTGCCTCTAGTACCACTAGTACCCTATTTGCCAATACCCAGCCCTCTAACGAACCTCACCTCATCCGCATTCCTTTCCAACGCTCTACGCATTGCCCTCCTATACTGCCTCTCTGCGTCCCCTTTCGCTTGCCTCTCTGCAGACTCCGCCTGGGCCTCCACTGCATCGTGCCACTCGTCTTCCTCCTCACCACCGCCCTCGAGCGCGCTCGCATGCCCGTAGCCGAGCACAGAGAGAGCGCCGTCACCGGTCCAAAGCAGGAGATTGGACTGATTGATGTCCTGGCGCAACGAAGTCTGCTCTGAACGGTCTGGGTTGCTCGTTGGGATGATCTTCTGCACGATGTCCTCGGAGATCGGCGTCGGGTCTTCTTGCGGCGGCGCTTCCTCACGCCGTCTCGGCACGGCAGGGTCCTGTTTCGTGGGTGTAATGTTGATGTTGAAGCATCGGCTGTGGGTGAAGCCGTCGCGCTCCACCCATTTGAGGTTGCCATCGCCGTCCGAGAAGACGATGCGGCCGCCGTGGGGTGCAACGGAGAAGAGTCGCGAGGACGAGGCGGTTTGTCGGTTCTGATAGGGGTGGGGAGAATGCGGTAGGCCGTAGAGCTCTAGAGATCCTTTACCCTTGTACTCTGCCGCGGCGAGAAGAGTAGTGCCTGGTTCCGCGCGAGCGTCTTGCAACGCAGACATGGAGACGGAAGGGTTGCGGACCAGATCGAGGGATTGAGGTATGAGAGGGTAGGGGAGGGACGAGAGGCTTGCGATTCGGGCGCCACTATGAATGGTGCCTCGCAATCGCGGGAAGAAGCGTCTGTCGTAATTTAGGAGCGAGGTGAAGCGGCCAGCGACCCAAATGGAGCTATCATGATTGGAAAAGCCGGCATGGTTCAAGATAGAGAGGGGACCTGGCTGGGCAAGAGTGGCGTGGGAGTATTGGGAGCCTCCGATGAGTTCGCCGCTCGTAAGGCCCTGAGTGGCTGTGAAGGCTGGATCGCGAGGGTCATGCAAATGGATCGTCATGTTCGTCCCCACGGTCAAGGGTGTGTTCTCTTTTGCTTCAGAAAGTGCTGTGATTGGAAATGGATACTGCTTGGTCGAGGCGAGCCGCATGGTGTCCAGATCGATCTCCTGCAGCAGATTGTGGACCGCGAAGTACGCCTTCCGTATCCTGCTGTTGATCGCCACACGATCGACGGCGTGAGTCTCAAGCATCAAGTTCCTACTGTCAGCTGCTGCGTCCCGACCTGTGAGGAGACCCGGTCTACTCTGCGCGATCAACTTTCCACCACCGCCGAAAGCGAAAGCGGTTCTTGCAGTGATGTCCCATATGCATACCCTCCCATCGTCCAGAGGTGCAACTACATGCTGAGCCTGTGCGGACCCCTGATCAATTACACACCCGACTCCGGTCGCTTCCAACGACGCGCCATCATGATCCGATTTAGGGAGCGCGAGCGACGCCGTTGTCATTGGAGCATGACGGTGAATGTACTCTTCGTAGTAATCCAATCGCTCACCCGGGTAGCCCGGCTCCCAATTCGCCCGAGCTCGGTGACGCTGCTTTGCAGCCTCATCGTTCGTACCTCTCTGCGCTTCGCTTTGATGAGATTCCGTCGAGGATGGATCTCTCACGGGCGATAGATCACTGCCAGGCAGAGCAGACACAGCGTTTCGAAGCTCTGCTAGACGGCTGTCCTGGACCTCCAAGAGCTGCTGCCGTCGTCTAATTGCTTCAGCACGAGAGTCGTTGAAACAATTTAGTTTCCATAGAGCATTGTCACGGCCAAGAGCAAGGAAGCGTCGGTTGACAGACTGGAGGTGGATGATGTCGGAGATGTCCATAAAGGACAAGACCCCAATCAATACTTCGTCCGGCAAGTCATTGATACATGTTTGGGCCATGGTTGTAGTTTGAACGAGGCCCTTGTGCACGATTTTCCGGACCACTCTCTTATCCAGGAACGGCTTACACCTACGGTGCGTCCATGCGGTTCATGTGGCACGAGCTCGCAACCACTTCACTTTCGAAAACCAGCCCAACGAGTGTTTGAATTCTTTCTGGGTCAGGAAATGATAGCTGCAGACATTCAAAATGAATAACCGTATTGAATGGAAGTCGTAATACGATGGAAGATGGTCCGAGAGCTGTCCCTGCATCCATCCCCGCTTGAGGTGAGAGCCGCTCAACCGCGGTGGTGACGCCAAACAAAGAAGCAACCAGCTGGCCACTTCGTCAATCCTCCACTCCGCTGCAAGCTCCTTCCACGCACACGAGAGCCATGTTGGCGATTCTCTGATCGAACAAGACAATGTGCTCGTTCGTCGACAATACATCTACCGTATTCCACAGGCCACGATGAAGCGGTCCGGGTGGCACTCGCTGCCACTGCTGTGTAAGCACAAGCGCTTGGTTTGGGATGAACCTTGAGGAATTCGTACTAATACATGAGATGAAGTTGCATTTTTCTACTTCCTCGCCGCCACCACTGCGCAAGATGGCTTTCAGCGAGACGTGGACCGTCAGGAGCCCCTCCAGGATACACGGCCGAATCAACAGATGGGAGGATGGGATGAGACGAAAGGATATCATGCAGGGGATGGACAAGAGGAGGGAAAGGTGCAGATGTCAGCTGGTGTAATAGAAGCGATTGACATCCTTCGAAAAATCAAGCCACCCACAATGTCAACGCTGGCGCGCTACACCAGCCGACCCAAAGGCTTCCTTGGGACAACCGCCTACTACGCGAAGGAAGTCTTTGTCTTGCTGTTCATGAACGGTCCTCCGTCCGCCAGCACCCTTTCGTCCTCCTTAGCGTCGACCTCTAAGCTCTCCCCTTCTCTCTCCAAAGCTGTGAAGCTCCTCCAAGAGTCAGCACAACAAGACGACCCTGATGCGCTCTTCCTCCTCGCCGAAATCTTCTTCTACGGCAACTATACCAACCCCGTCGATTACACCGCTTCTTTCAGCCATTACAAGCAGCTCGCGGAGCTCGACGGCAACAGCACCGCCCAGTACATGGTCGGGTTCATGTACGCCACAGGCCTTGGTGTGCCTGCGGACCAAGCAAAGAGCATGATTTACCATACCTTCGCGGCGGAGCAGAAAGAGACGCGGTCGGAGATGACGTTGGCATACAGGCATCACGCAGGTATCGCAACGCCTAGGAATTGCGACGAGGCGGTGCACTGGTACGAGCGGGTGGCGCGCAAGGCAATTGAGTACTACCGAGACGGACCGCCGGGAGGCAGGAATCTGGGCCGTGAAGCATTCAGAATCGCTGATGAGGACGGTGGTGCATACGGAGAAGGCGCGAGTGTGAGCTCGTCCGGGATGTATGCGACGCAGGGCGGCCCTACGAGCGATGCGTACGCGGATATCGAGGATGTGCTCGAGTACCTGCACATGCAGTCTTCCAAGGGGGACTTGAAGGCCACCTTTGGGCTTGCGAGGCTACATTACGATGGGTCGCAGGGGCTGAAGCGAGATCTGAAGCTGGCGAAGAAGCATTTCTTGAGCATCGCTCGGCAATACTGGACCGAGAGCGGGAAGGTGCTCAAGGACGTGCCTACCGGCACCGAGCGACTGGCGACGAAGAGTGCCGGGTACCTCGGACGCATGTTCTTGCGTGGCGAAGGCATGGAGCAGAGTCTTAGCAAAGCACGAATTTGGTTTACGCGTGGCCTGAGCAACGGCGACGCCCTGTCACAGTACAGTCTTGGGCTAATGTATCTTGAAGGTCTTGGCGTCGAGCAAGACGTCGCCAAAGCCGCCGACTACCTCGCCGCTGCTGCGGATCAGGAGCTCGCAGTGGCTCAGACGAGCCTCGGCCGCCTCTTCTTGGACCAAGGCGACAAACGCATCGCCTCTCAATACTTCGAGCTCGCGGTCCGCAACGGGCACATCGAAGCGTTCTACTACCTCGCAGAGATGAACAACAAAGGCATCGGCCGCGATCGTCAATGCGGCATGGCAGCCGCCTACTACAAGATCGTCGCCGAAAAAGCCGAAGGCATCTGGAGCTCCCTTGGCGAAGCGAGCGCCGCCTATGCGGACGGCGATATCCACAGCGCTACTATCGCCTATCTCATGGCAGCTGAGCAAGGATCAGAGAACGCCCAGGCCAACGTCGCCTGGCTGCTCGACCACACGCAACCGACCTGGTCCCCCTTTGCGCGGCTGACCGCTCTTCCCCAAACCGCCGCCTCAGCCCTCGCCGACGCCTTCCTCTCCCTCGTCCACTGGACCCGCTCCGCCAAGCAAAGCAACATCGACTCCCTCGTCAAAATGGGCGACTTTCATCTCTCCGGCCTCGGAACCAGCATCTCGGCCGAAAACGCCGCCGCCTGCTACCAAGCCGCAGCTGAAACGCTGCAATCCGCCCAAGCGCTCTGGAACCTAGGCTGGATGCATGAGAACGGCGTGGGCATCGCCCAGGACTTCCACCTGGCGAAGCGCTTCTACGACCAAGCCCTTGAAACGAACCGGGAGGCGTACCTGCCCGTGCAGCTGAGCCTGTGGAAGCTCAGGTGGCGCAGCTGGTGGAACGGGCTCACGCACGGCGGGGTGCATGGGATTGAGGACGAGGAGGGGCGGCGGAGGAAGCGGCGGAGTTTCTCCGAATGGTTTAATGATTTTCTAGCCGCCGATGCGGCGGACCAGGCGTACTATGAGAGGGAGTGGGAGGCGGATGATTGGGACTCTAGGGTCGAGAACGACCCTATGCCTGGGGGTGATGAGTATTGGGATGCTGAGGGGCTGGATGAGGATGGGCTGTTGGAGACGATGCTTATTGGGGGGTTGGTGGCGGTGCTGGCTGGGCTGTTATTTTATCGGCAGCAGAGGCAGAGGGCGGCCGAGCAAAGGCGGGTGCTGGAGCAGCAGCAGGGCCAGCAGGGAGAGCAGCAGCCGCAACCGCAGCCACAGGTGGACGGACAGCAGGCGGATGGGGGGTTCTTCCCTCAGCCTGGAGATCCGAACTGGAATAACTGGGTCGCTGGAGGGGTAGGTCACTAAGCTGGTACGTACGTAGGCATCTTCATGCGTCAAAAGACGATAATCATCTTTCTCAATCCTGCTAGAATCCCCCCCTTAGACTCCCCGAGACCTTCTCCTCAGCTCCTTCTTCAGCGGCGCCAAGAGCTCGCACCTGCCCAAAGAGGCAGGAGCAGGCTGCCAGCAAACTGCTCTTCAACCGTCTCAAATGTATCATTCACGTGGTACGTGAAAATACTTCGCTTGGGAACCATGCCTCGCGGACTTTTAGACGTATATTGGCTCAGACCGTGCTGAAAGACGCTGTGCAAGCAGTACGCAAGGCAGCGACGCCACGTCTTTCTCTGCCCAAACGGATGAGACACGAATCACAAATCCAGCTCAGTGCGTACCCAAGCATACCCACGAAACGAAATAAAAAGATAGAAAGGTGAAAAACCAGTCGTCGTATCCGCGCGCCAAACCAGCAACCCCGTAGGTATCACGTCTCATTCAAAAGTCCAAGCGGAGCCCCGACGACACGAAACAGCTCCACAACCATTCCTTCCTCCCTGACAACGCGCGCAAGAGGCGCACGCGGCAACATGCACCCCTTATCCAATCGATCTAACGCCGCAAGAAATATCAGCGTCCCGCCAGGCGGCCGCCTGGCGGGACAAGCCCCACAACGGCTCCGACGTTTGCACACGCGTGATGGCGGCGCGGCCGCTACCAAATGACCAACACGGACTTCCCCTGCAACTCTGCGCGCTCTCTATCGAACTACTCAAATAGACACGCCTGGAAATATAACAGCCTCAGGAGGCCATAAGAATGTGGCCCTATGGGCACGGTAAGAGGATGGCGCACTGTGGAGGAACCCCAGGTCTGCTGCTCGTTGAGCATGTGCGCGCATGGAGTCGAGATCGAATGCGCCCAGCGTCGACGAACTATGTCGATGCGAAGTCAGGAGCGGCAAGGATCGAGATCCAGCGTGGACGACTCGGAGTAGAAATGACGGACGATCTTTCAACTTCAATATCACGGCCTGGATCGAGGCTCAGGGGGCCGGTGGATCCCCGGGCGGAGCCAAGCATCGCAGCCTCAGCTACTGTGCGATCGAACTAGCGCATCCTAAAACCCAGAGAATCAGCCCCCATCAGCGACTGCCCCTGACCATCACTCACCCGCGACAAAGGGTCGGCCTGCTCCGCCGTCAAGAGAGCTGGGCTTTCGGCGCCTCCAGGTCCGCTCTCAGTGTAGCCACGATCGGAGAGACCGGGCCGGCGGGGCGTGGACAGGCGCGACGTGGATCCGTTGTTATCTGGCAGGGCATCAGCATCCGCGGCGGGACCGGCGAGGGTGGAGGAGGAGAAAGCGCCCGCAGCGATGCGGCGGTCGCTTTTCCGTTCGAGTAACGCACCGCCGAGTGTGGCACACTTGAGGATGGTCTGGATGAGCTGGTTGGGCTTCAGCGGCTTCGACAGGTACTCGTCCATTTGCGCCTGGATGCACTTTTCGCGGTCGCCCAGCATGGCGTGCGCCGTCAGCGCGATGATGGGCGTGCGCACCAGGTCCTGCTGCGCCTCGTACTCGCGGATCTTGGCGGTGGACTCGAAGCCGCCCATGACGGGCATTTGTACGTCCATCAGGACGACGTCGAAGCGGCGCTTCTTGATGGCGTCGAAGGCTTCGAGGCCGTTGTTCGCTACGGTGACCTTGTGATTGTGCTTCATAAGGATCTTCACGGCCAGCTTCTGGTTGACGCCGTTGTCTTCGGCAAGAAGAATGTCGAACGTACGTGAATGGTCAGCAGATGTCGGAGCGGCACGGCCTTCCAGCGCTGGGATCAGAGCGTTTCCTAGGTCAATGGGGAGACAGGGTGTGGTCATGTAGCTTGAGATACCATTCTCGAGCGCTGTCTTGAAGCTGACAGATATGCGAGGCGCAAGAAGCACAATGGGAATGTACTTGAAGCGTTCCATGCTGCGCAGCTTCTGAGCGACATCGCCATGGTCCACAATGACGCAGTCGTATGAGTCTGCTGACTTGACTTCAGCCTGTGCAGACTGAGAGCCGTTGCCGACGACGTTGGGCACGAGGTCCAGTTCCCTGATGTTGCCTGCGATTTCTTCCGCGCAGCCGGTGAACCCGTTGTCGATGAACAGCACATTGTGCTTCCGGTACTGCTGCAGTTGCGGCATGAGCTTCCCAACATCCGGGTTCCCGACACGAACGACGCAGGTGAAGAAGAACGTGCTCCCGTGCCCGTAGTTGGAATCGACCCACATCTTGCCCCGCATCAGCGTAACAAGACGTCTCGAGATGGAAAGCCCCAGTCCAGTCCCGCCGAACTTGCGCGTAGTGGATCCGTCCGCCTGTTGGAAAGTGTCGAAGATCAGGTCCAGCTTGTCCGAGTGGATCCCGATACCAGTATCCGAGACCGCAAACTTCACGACGACCTCGCCCTGCCCACACACGACGCCAGTCTCCGCGAAGATCTTCACGCGGACCTCGCCGTGCTCGGTGAACTTGATCGCGTTGCCAGCCAAGTTGAGGATGATTTGGCGCAGACGGAACGAGTCGCCGACGATGTAGTCTGGCACCGAGCTGTCGACGTCGTAGACGAGGCTGATATCCTTCTCGTTCGCTCGCACGGCCAGCGATTTCAGACTATTGAAAACCAAGCTTCTCAGTGAGAACGGCTCTTCTTCCAAGATCATGCGGTTGGCTTCGATCTTCGAGATATCCAGGATGTCGTCGATGATCGTCAGCAGGCTATTTGCAAGCTGGAACACAATAGTCAACTGGTCGCGTTGGCTCTGTTCCAGCTCCGTATCGAGCGTGAGCTGCGTCATGCCGATGATGCCGTTCATAGGCGTCCGGATCTCGTGAGACATATTGGCCAGAAACTCGCTCTTGGTTTTATTGGCCAGCTCGGCAGCTTCTCTGGCCTGGTTGTTGCGCTGGATGGACTCGCGCAGACTGCTAATCATATTGTTGATCTTGACCTTGAGCTCGTTAATCTCGCCGGAAGCCTCAACGGTGATCATCTTGGAGAAATCGCCGTTCATGGCCGCATTTGAGATGTCGCCGAAGGCGCGCACTTGCGAGGTCAAATTCTGGGCCATGATGTTGACGTCCGTGGTGATTTCCTTCCATCGACCAGTGATCATGTTGACTTCGGCCTGACCGCCGAGCTTGCCGTCCACGCCCACGTCCCGCGCGACGCGCTTCACGGCAAGTGACCATGCATCCAGTCGAGTTACCATGTCATTGATCGTGTCTCTGAGGGTTTGTATTTCTCCTTGAGCCTCAACGTTGATCCTCTGGCTCATGTCGCCTCGGGCGATGGCTTGAGTGACATCCGAAATGCTGCGCACCTGGTTCGTCAAATTGCCGGCCATCACGTTGACATTGTCGGTCAGGTCCTTCCACTTGCCCTCGACGTTGCGAACCTCGGCCTGCCCGCCGAGAGTGCCTTCTGTGCCGACTTCTCGAGCCACCCTGCTCACTTCGTACGCAAAGGTACTGAGTCTGTCAACCATGGTGTTGATCGTCATCTTCAGCTGCAGCATCTCGCCACGCACTTCGGCCCCAACCTTCTTCGTGAGGTCGCCCTTAGCCACGGCAGTGGTGACTTCTGCGATCTCACGCACCTGCGTGGTGAGGTTCATGGCCATGCCGTTCACATTCTGCGTCAAGTCTTTCCACGTGCCTTCGACGTCCAGCACCGTGGCCTGGCCACCAAGACGACCTTCCGTGCCGACTTCGCGCGCTATCTTGGTAACTTCGTGTGCGAATTGCCGCAGCTGGTCCACCATGTCGTTGATCGTGCTCTTGAGCTGCATGATCTCGCCCTTGCACTGTGCGCGCACCTTCTGCGTGAGATCACCCTTCGCCACGGCCGTTGTGACTTCGGCGATATCTCGCACTTGCGCCGTGAGATTGTTCGCCATAGCGTTGACGTTTACAGTCAGGTCGTTCCACATGCCCTGGACTCCTTCGATCTGCGCCTGACCACCAAGAACACCCTCAATACCCACATCGCGAGAGACGCGCGTAACTTCGGTCGCGAAGGTTCGAAGCTGGTCCACCATGGTGTTGATAGTTTGCTGCAGCTGCAATATCTCGCCTCTTGCAGGTCGTTGAATCTTGCGGCTGAGGTCGCCTCGGGCGACCGCAGTGGTGACCACGGCGATCTCACGCACTTGGTCGGTCAGGTTTTGCGCCATGACGTTCACTGTGAGAAAAGTTAGTGAAAAGCGTTCGGTCGTGACATAGCTCAATAACACTTGCCATTCATAGTGAGCTCAGCCCAGATGCCATCGACACCCGGCACCACCGCCTGGCCGCCCAACCTCCCTTCCGTGCCCACCTCTTTAGCGAGATGCGTGACTTGACTGGCAAACTCTTGCAGCTGGTCCACCATCGTATTGATCGTGTGCTTGAAGCGAGCAATCTCCGGGTCCTTCTCCGTGGTATGGATGAGGACCTTTTTGCTCAAGTCACCATTCGCGACGGCGGTAATAATGGTTCCGATTTCCTTTAGCACTTTCTGGTACGTGGCGTTTATCTGCGCGTTCTTTTCTATCTCACGCTTCAGCTGCTCGATGGAGGAAGAATTGCCCAGCGTGTCCAGCGCTTGTCGGGTGGCCGATTGCTGATGTGACAGTTGAGATTTGATGCTATCGATAAAGTCGTTTTGCTTTTGGATCTCGAAGGCTTGATGGTCGACATGCTCTCGTAGGTTGGTGAGTTGCTCTTCGGTGAGCTCCCGAGTCTTGGGCTCGCCGTCATTTTTTGCCAGGAGATTGTTGACCCACGAAGCGGAGCGCTGCCGAGGCGTATGCCCGACCGATCGGGGCGAAGTAGGTGTGTCTGCCTGAGACAATGAAGAAGACGGGGCGGATTCGTTTGGAGTGACTGGTAGGGAGCTGGGGTTGCCCGCAGCTCGAGCCTCGAGGAGCTGGATGCGGCTGGCCAGACTGTTCAGCTCGCGCTCCAGCGTCTGCTTCTCCACCGAATCTTCTCCGGGCAGCTCGATGCGGCTGGCGGCGCTCTTAACGCCATTGGCGCCGGCGGAGGCGGAGCGAGCGTGGCTATCGACGGAGCTGTAGTGCTTGGCAAAGCTGGACAGGATGCTAGCCACCGCCGCCGACGTTTCCTCGCGCGGCATCGTCGGAGCGGCGGTGGTGGGGTCGGCCGGGGGCGGGGACGGTTGCGGCGAGCGATCAGACGCCCATATCAGCCTTCTCTTGTGGTCGCCGTCGCTGCTGCTGCTCCTGAAGGGGTAGTTGCGCTTGTTGTGAATGGCGGCGGGCGGGGCCTGTCCGCGGCAGACTGCGAGCGTGGATCGCTCACACAGTCCTGGCGGCGAGGCAGTGGGCGAAGCGCGTAGTGGGAGGGAGAGGAGGTAGAGAGGAGCGGAGAGGGGGGGGTGGGGGCCAAGTCGAAGAGACGTCGAGGCGGGAGCGGCGCGGTGTGCAGAATGTAGAACGAGCGCAGCAGCAAGCGAGGGACGGCCACCAAGCCGCTTGGGAGCTGTCTCAAATGCGGCAAGAGGTAATGGCGCGGAGAATTTGCGAGGATTGCAGGGGGTGGGCTCCGTAGGGCGACGATCGACGGGGGATGGGGGGTTGACAATCGAGACAGGCGGCCAGGAGGGATACGGAGGGCGATGGCGAGGGAAGCTCGGCGGCGGGCGGAAGGGAGGCGGCGTGAGGTGTGTAGGGTGTCGCAAGCACGGTGCAGTCGGTGCAGCAGTAGTGGCTGTCTCCGTCCAGGCATGAGGCCGCGCGCGGCTGCTCCCGCCGGTTACTAAGTAATCACCGAGTTGCAAACAAATAATGGCGGGCGATGGCCCGAGCGCTGCGTTGTTCGTATCGCCCGACTCGCGTGCCCCGCGAGCCTCAAAGAAGAATCGGTGGAATCATCTCCTAGCGGCGGCGAGGAGAAAGCGCTCGGCTCTCCTCTTTTCCCCGTTATGTTGCGGGACGGCAGCACGATTGAAACCAGGCGCCTGCCACGGCAGCACATTTGAACCCTGGTTCCGGGATATCTAGATGACTGCCCGCTAACCAAGCCCACGTTCTGTCACATGGCTGCTGTACCGTACCAATTCTTCTGCAGGACCCAGTACCGACCCAGTACCAGTACTCAAGTGCAGCCACCCCCTATATCTCCAGGCCTCCACTCCATCAAACTCGCAAAACAGCGCCACGCCACCCGACTCGACCGCTACCATGACCGCTCGGACGTCTCGCCGTCGTGCCCTCCCTCCCTTCTCGCGCTACAAGCGCGGGGAGCTCTAGAGCGATACCCACCGCGAACAACGTGGATATGACAAGTGACAGCTGCCACGAAGCCTTCCTCCTCGACCCCCGACTCCACACCCGGTTTTGAGGGGAGGGAGAAAGCACGCGAGTGTGCGAGCATGCAGTGCGAGTCCTTTGTTGAACGTCTACTCATGGTGGAGGTACTGCCCCTCGGTACCTTGACCTTGAAGGATGAAAACGTGCCCGGACCACGCAACGCTAGAACGGTCGAAGCCACGCGGTTCTGGCGACAAGTAGGTTGTAGAACGGACTTCCTCGTTATATCTTTCACATTCACCCATCACAGGGATTACTTTCAGATACTGTCTTTTCGTGCCGTACAGACATTGAAACAAGAGCGGCATGGCCGTTGGCGCAAAACAATGGCAACGCAGGACGACTGCCCACCGCTGGCGCTACAGCCTCCAAGACCTGCGCTTTCTACGACGAAAAAATGTTAGGTCGATCAAAGGTCAACGGAAGCAGGACCACAGCAGTGCGACAGCAACATCGAGATTTGTAATCGTTACACACTCATTCTTTTCCTTTCAACGGAACGTTTGCTCTCTCAACCGCTCAACTCCATCAAACCACCCCGATCACGCCCGCACACACTTACTTTGACTTGTACACGTGCATGACGTGCGGGTTGCAGTACGCCTTGATGCCATCAGCGCCCCATTCGCCACCGATGCCGGACTCCTTGTGCCCGCCGAAGATGGCCTGCGGCGTTGGCTTCTCCCACGAGTTGATGAAGACGGAGCCCGCTTGGAGGCGTTGGCCGATGCGCTCTAGAATGCAAGTCAGTCCTGGTTGGAGGTTTCAGGGGGTTCAGAGGGGAGAGTGAAAGCTTACCGGCATGCGCGACGTCCTTGCCCCAGACACAGGCGGCCAGCCCCGCGAGCGAGTCGTTGGCGCGCTTGATGACCTCCTCCTCGTCAGACCACGGCTGCGTGGGCACGATGGGTCCGAAGGGCTCCTCCTCGATAATACGGGAGTTGTTGGGCGGGTTGTCGATGATGGTGGGGTTGATGAAGAAGCCATTTGAGTCGGCGACGTCGGGCTCGCCAACAGCGAACTTGTAGCCCTTTTCCTTGGTGTCCTTGAAGTAGTCCTTGACCTTCTCGTACTGCATCTCGTTCTGGATGGGGCCAAGCAGAGCGCCCGAGTCGGGCGCACCGACCTTGATGCTCTTGGTGAAGTCGACCATGGCGTCCAACATTTCTTGATAGATGGACTCGTGGATGTAGATGCGCTTGGTGGCGACGCAGACCTGACCCGAGTTCTGGAAGGCGCCCATGACGAGCTCAGGGGCCGTCTTCTGAATGTCGACGTCGGGCAGGATGATCGAGGCGTCGTTGCCGCCGAGCTCGAGCGTGACGCGCTTGAGTGTGGGTGCGCAGGCGGCCATGATCTTCTTGCCCGTAGCGACGGAGCCGGTGAAGGAAATCTTGGCGATGCCCGGGTGCTGGGTCATCATGGGGCCCAGCTTGTCGTCGCCGCCCAGCGCCTGGACGACACCTGGAGGGAAGATGTCCTGAGCGAGCTCGACGATCTTGAGGGTGGTATAGGGCGTGAAGGGGCTGGGTTTCACGATGATGGTGTTCCCGGTGAGGAGAGCTGGGATGATCTTGCCAATGGACAGAAGGATGGGGAAGTTCCATGGGCAGATGGCGCCAACCACACCAAGAGGCATGTAACGAGTGATGATGACCTTGTCGTCGTCCTCGGTGCGCTCCTGAGGTAGGTCGAGGTTGGCGTGGTGGTCGAACCACATGGCCGGGGCATGGCCCTCAGCAGCCGCAAATTGTTTCTGCAGCAATGTCAGCCAGCAATTCAAGCTACCTCCCAGGAAGCCTACGGACCGGCTTGCCTGTTTCATGACACAGCAAGGCCGTCATGTCCTCCGCGTGTGCCATGTAGTGGTCCTTGAACTTGACCAGCATCTCCTTCCTCTTCTCGAGCGTCGTCAGGCTCCAGGACTGGAAAGCCCTGTCAGCGGCCGCAACCGCATCCTCGAGATCCTGCTGCGTCGCAACGGGCACATCCCAGAGCTTCTCACGGGTTGCCGGATTGACGCCTTGGGTTTTGTCCTTGCCACCGCGCGGCTTGCCGTCGACGGTGTTGTGGAACTCGTCCCATTTGATGGTGCTCGTCTTGGAGGGGCTCATGGTGGAGATGGGTCGGGTTTGGATTGGGCGTGATTTTGGGGCAGATGTGAATCGAATGTAGAGTTCAAAGTGTGGGCAGGGTAAGAATTGGAGAGAGATGAAAAGGAAGCGGAAACTGAAGGAGGAATCGCTCGGCTATTGCACTTGTATTTCTAATGCGCCCGCGTGGTCGTCCCGAGGCTCCTCATCAGCCAGCTCGATGGGAGGCGCGAGCTACCGCGTGCCCCTCTTGGTGCCGGTGCGCCTCTTGTGCTGGCGGGTTGCATGGACATCAGTAATCATCCCCAAGATCGACAAAGAGTACCAAGGGCCTTGGCGGACCCATAATGATCCGGCAGCTGTACATTGATTGCTTGCTGGAACCTAGCGTGGACACAAACGTCTTTGCTCTTGGGTGTTTGGGCGTGCAGTCAACGTCTTTGCGGCCCCGGTCTTGCTTTCAGACCTGTGGAAAATTGAATATTTCACATCTCGCATTAGATTTCGAGAAGGCCGTTGCAATGCGGGGTCTTGAACATCATTAGCTCGACCGTCAACGTGGCGTTCTTGGCACGCGTAGTCTTGAAGTGAGGTGGGGCTTGAAGTGGGGTGAATCGAGGACACCCCGGCCCTTCTCGGCGTATCCCAGCATTGCGGTTTTAACGGCCTGGATGCCTTGCCACCTTGCTACCTTACCAGAACCGGATGGGCAACTGGCAGCGCTCCTCATGAAACATTGATGGTGCACTGGCATATCCACTGCACACGCGCGTCTACAACCGGCAACGTCTATGGTGGAGCAATGTTTCAGTGGCGGTGTCGTATGAAGCGTTCATATCAGGCTTCATTGCTCCTGTCCGACACTCAGGTATTAGCAGACGAGATGAGTTGAAGAAGAGACCTCCAGGGGCATAGCAACATTTCCGTAAATTGATGTGGATATCTATCTAAGTGCACGCCTGAAAGCATGGTGGAGAACCGTGAAAAGGGGCCCTTGGCTCCACAACGTTGAAGCTCAAGCCGCGAGCTTGTGCTATCTGAAAGGCATTCGCTCGTGACTCAAAGCTCAGATGGTGCTCGTAAGAAGGGGGTGGACGGTGGCAAAGCACACAACAGACCGCTATCCGCATTCCGCCGCTGGGTCCGGGTGACCGCTGTCATCGCATGTCCCTCCACCAGCCTCGGCTCGCTGCTAGCCACGGCATGCTCTGTGCAAGTGTCGGGTGCTTCGCTGGGACTTTTGTATTCCTGAAGCGGTGATGAAGGTGCTTGTGGGGGTGCTTGGTACCTCTACAAGTCGGGGTCCTCCTCGTCGGGAAGAGGCATGGCAGCGGCGTCTTGCATCTCCTTCTGGTACTCGGCCATGGCGGCCTGGTCGACTTGGACCTCCGGAGGGGCGAGAGCGGGCGCAGCGACAAACTCCTGCAAACGTCGTTAGCTCTGTACTTTTTTTGCTCGAGTATCAGCGCAGTCACATACCAGAGACTGGTTGCCGACCAGCTTGCGCGCCAGCCACAGGAAGGGCTTCTCGAAGTTGTAGTTCGACTTGGCCGAGATATCGTAGTACTGGAGGTTCTTCTTGCGGTGAAAGGTGATGGTCTTGGCCTTGACCTTGCGCTCCTTCACGTCGACCTTGTTGCCGGTCAAGACGATCGGAATGTTCTCGCACACGCGAACCAGGTCGCGGTGCCAGTTGGGCACATTTTTGTAGGTGATGCGCGAGGTTACGTCGAACATGATGATGCCGCACTGGCCGTTAATGTAGTACCCGTCGCGCAGACCACCAAATTTCTCCTGGCCGGCCGTGTCCCACACGTCGAACTGGATCGCGCCCAGGTTCTGCGGTCAAGTCAGCGTGCTGCCACTTCTCTTCCAACTCTTTCATGAGTAACTAACGGTAGTGAAGCCGAGCGGGTGGACCTCCACACCGAGCGTGGCAATGTATTTCTTTTCGAACTCTCCCGTCAAGTGACGCTTGACGAAGGTGGTCTGCGAGATGAACATCGTTAGCGAAGGCTATATCGCGCAAGGGCGCCAATGGCGCCGCAAACTTCGACTGATCTCGAGGACCTTCACTCACCTTTCCGGTGCCACCGTCACCGACAAGCACGAGCTTGAAGGTAGGGGTTTGCTGTCCCTCAGCCATGTTGCTGTTGTGTCGTTGAAGTCTCGTCGGACCGTCGCGCGGCAGTAAAGAGCGTCGAGCGTGTTCGAAGGGGAGGAAAGATCTGCACGGAGAGTCGAGGTGTTGTGCGGATGAAAGTTGGGGTGGTCGGAGGGGGAGGGGTTAGGAGGGGCGTTGTTGTGGTGAGGAACGGTGGGGCAAACTGGCCGTCAAATGTTTTGCGGAATGCCGCGCACGGACCTTTTTCTTCTCTCAAGGCAACCACCGCGCGCCAAGGCTGCCAGCGGCTACAGTGACAGCAGAGCATGCCGCTTTCACAAACCTGAATGTGAATGATGACTTCCAACCGACTAACCTGATAGTTTTCATTTTCTGCACCTGTCACAAAACAACTATCGACAGGAGCTACTGTGGCGTCATGCGGGTACGGAGCCCCTCAAGCCGAGGGACATGACAACCATACTGGGCCGGGACACGATCCAGACGCCCGAGGGGGCAATTCTCATGAACGAACAATAAAGCACTCATGGTCGCGAAACATCAAGTGCAGAATCGATCGTCGTCCACAAAAAGCATGGAGACAAGTTGAAAACCCTCTGCAGTCGACGTCGATCTTCGCGCCCTACCTGCACACTAACGCCTGTACATCAAGACCCGAGCACTCCCAGCGATCATTGATGAAGACGAATAACCTCCATAAATGGCAGCGTCTCCCCAAGGTTCCGGCCCAGCACGGCGTTTGTAGGTGCAACAAATCGCTGAAGAGCGGCGACGTCGCCCTGCCACTCAGCACTCGTTAAATCTGACGATACACACTATGAAATATCCACTTCATTCGGTTCCTGGGGCCAGTCACGATCTCGCAACGCGGGATGATTGCTCCAGGTAAAAACTGCATGGCGAGTCTCAGCAAAAGCTAAACAGATACAGCAATCTCTTGTAGAAGAACGAGACGCGACGTCCACGAAAGAGCCATTCGTGCGTTTCGACTGCCGCCCTTCTACCTTACGGTCATGGCAACGGGTTCTTTAGCTGTCAAAGCTACATGCGTAACCTCGCAATGCCATTGCTCATGATCATTGACCTTTCATCAGACTGCAGAACATTCGCAGGAGTTATGGAAGGAACCTGGCGCAGATTACGGACGTCGCAAGTAACGTGACAGAACAGTGACTTGTGTACCGTAGCTTACAGTCTCGTGGCTCCGTTGCGTTTGGTGTCGCCAAAAGCCTGTGGGGCAGCGAATAGAGGTATCTCCCTTCCCCTCTGCTTATCAATTGCGCCAATGGTAAAACTTTCGTATCTGGTGAAAGTTGTTATTCATTTCTTCGCTCGATCAAGACCGAACTCAAGGAGCAACGTGAATAGATGCCGGTGTCTGTGTTGTAATACATCTGCGCCTGACAGTAAAACCATTCCATCGAAGCAGCAAGTGTATTTACTCTTTGAAGTTGATATCATTCGCATCAGCTTGGCCTTGCTAGGTTGTTGCTTGTCAGTTCGTGAACGATGTGACATTCATCACTGATGCTGAGCCCTTCAATCCTTCCATTGAGGCAAGCACGTGGCCCCAACCGGCCCAAGCTGAAGGGCCAGTGACGTTTTGTTTGGTGGGGTCGCTGCATCCCACCAACAGCCCTCACGAAGTTCCACCGCTCGAGAAAGGCCGCTAACCTGTGCCTCTTTCTCTCACCGCTTAATACTCCAGCACCTTCAATCAATCCATTGCGAAAGAACCAAGCCAGCACAAGATGGCGGACGCTATCAAAGGGACAGTGAGCAACATGCTCTCCGCCCTCAACCTGGGCGGGAACAAGGAAGCCGGTCTGGAGCAGCCTGCAGAACCACCGTCCGAGGCTGAACTGAAAGAGGTCAAGGAAAACTACGAGAAGGCCGGACAGGGCCAGGTGTTTACATACTGGGACGAGCTCCAGCCGCAAGAGCGAGGCTCCATCTTCCAGCAACTTCGCGGCATCGACCCCAAACACATCAACGACCTTGCCAATAAAGTCCTCGACCCGCCCAAAACGGAGAACGAGGATGAGAAGCCTAAGCTCGACCAACTGCCAGACTCTGCCACCACGTCCACCATTGACAGCAAGGGAGGAAACCTGGACAAATGGTACGAGTCGGGCGTCAAACTCATTGCGGAGAACAAAGTGGCAGTGGTCCTCATGGCCGGCGGTCAAGGCACAAGGCTAGGCAGCTCCGCGCCCAAGGGTTGCTACGATATTGGATTACCCAGTCACAAGTCGCTGTTCCAGCTGCAGGCTGAGAGGATCGTGAAGCTGCAGCAGCTCGCCAAGAAGCACCATGCGAAGGAGGTCGTCACGGTGCCCTGGTACATCATGACCTCTGGTCCCACGCGGAAGCCCACGCACCAGTTCTTTGAAGAGAACAAGTACTTCGGGCTTGAGCCTAGCAACGTCATCATCTTCGAGCAAGGTGTGCTCCCTTGTCTGAGTATGGACGGCCAGATCCTGCTGGAGACCAAGGGCAAGGTGGCTGTAGCTCCAGATGGCAACGGTGGTATTTACCAGGCACTCATCTCGAGCGGAGTCGTGTCGGACATGCGCAAGAGGGGCGTCGAGCACATTCACACCTACTGCGTGGACAACTGCCTGGTGCGTGTTGCGGACCCGACGTTCATCGGCTTTGGCGCCGAGAAGGACGTCGACATCGCCACAAAGGTTGTGCGCAAGCGCAACGCGCAGGAACCTGTCGGTCTCATCATGCAAAAGAATGGCAAGCCAGATGTTGTCGAGTACTCAGAAATCGACTCTGCAACTGCGGAGGCCCGCGACTCAAAGGACAGCGAGCTGCTCAAGTTCCGCGCCGCAAACATCGTCAACCACTACTACAGCTTCCGCTTCCTCGATTCGATTCCCGACTGGGCCCACAAGCTGCCGCATCACGTTGCGAAGAAGAAGATTCCCTCGGTGGACTTGAGCTCTGGCGAGACGGTCAAGCCGGAAAAGCCAAACGGCATCAAGCTCGAGCAGTTCGTCTTCGACTGCTTCCCATTCCTACCGATGGACAAGTTCGCCTGCATGGAGGTCAAGCGTGAGGACGAGTTCTCGCCTCTCAAAAACGGCAAGGGCACAGGCGAAGACGACCCGGACACCTCTCGCAAGGACATTCTCGCGCAAGGGAGGAGGTTCCTCGAGGGCGCTGGGGCGACGGTGACCAGCGAGGGCGAGGACGACGGAGTGGAGGTCTCACCGCTCATCAGCTACGGCGGAGAGGGTCTGGTGTTCTTGAACGGAAGGCAGATCAAGGCGCCTGCCGTCATTGAGAAGGAGGAGTAGGACTGGTCTTCGACATGGCGGCGGAAGTACTCCGCAGCGGACAGCACCAGACCAGGATCCACCAAGCTCAGATCTTGGGCGCTTTGGGAGGACGGCTCGGCCAGGAAATGAGGAATGATTTGATCCCACGTGAAGAAAGATTCACGCAAGCATTTTACAGTGGTAGATCCAGCAGCAAACATGCATTCTAATGCCATTCAAAGTCACTTTGTGCTGTCTCCAACAGCTGCGACAACTTCTGACCCGCAGTCTACGTGCGGGTCAGCCACCGTGATGGACGACATCGCCCTTCACAGCGTCCCTCATGGCTGCGAGCCGTTGTGCTTTATTGCTGTAGCTATCGCCCTCCAATGTGCGAGATCTTTGAAAAACGTGGAGAGCCACTTTCGAATGAATTTGCGAACGTTTGCGATGCTCAATTCGCAGACATGTCTCACCCCTTTTCCCGGCCACCGTCCGGATTCGTAAAGTACCCGACGGGCACAGCCGCAGCTCGGCTCGAGAAAAATCGGCAGCCTTGGTGGCACTTGCACCATTCTTTGCCTCCTTCCTCTCACTTTGAGTCAAGCACGCATCTAACACACCAGCACTTTCGCGTTTTCTCTGTCGTCGGTTGAGAGGGCAGTAGGAGGGCAGGTGAAGAGCTGAGAGGGCAGAAGAGCGGTTACAAAAGGTACGAACCGGCTGGGACACATCCAAAGTGCGAGACGGAGCTGCGGCTGCGAACGAGGAGGGAATTGGAGTACACTTGTGCACTCTGCTCGGAAGATCAGCCCCATCACGAGCGCCTGCTGATGTTGCATCTGATTGCAGATTCTCAGGTGATTGAGGTATCAAGCCACCTTTTGATCGCTGCACGTGCGCTTTCTGCAACCAAACACCGTCGAATCTCACATTCGACGTCCGACTTTCGCGACACTTTCACGAAGCAACAAAATCGACATCACAATGGCTGATCCCATGGCGCCACAGGCGTTCGAGGACGTCCCCGTCGGCGGCGGCAACATGTCTTCCCTCGCGCGCCGCGCCTGCTACAAGTGCGGCAACGTCGGCCACTATGCCGAGGTTTGCTCCAGCAGTGAGCGTCTGTGCTACAACTGCAAGCAGCCTGGTAAGTGCACCTGCCTCAGAACTGGAAGGAGGTGAACACGAGCTGACTCGGAACCAGGCCACGAGAGCAACAACTGCCCTCACCCCAGGACCACCGAAAGTGAGACACAACCAACAACATCTGAAGAGCTTGGAACTGGTCACTGACAATCTAGCAGCCAAGCAGTGCTACCACTGCCAGGGCCTCGGTCACGTTCAGGCTGACTGCCCCACTCTTCGTTTGAGCGGCGGCGCGGCCGGCGGCAACGGCCGTTGCTATTCGTGCGGTCAGATGGGCCATCTTGCTGTAAGTAGGCAATGAAGTGATGCAGGCGGAAGCCGGCTGACACAGATACAGAGGAACTGCCCTGCGCCCGGCGTTGGCCCTGGTGTTGGCCGTGGAGGTGGTGGTCCTGCCAGGGGCGGTTTCGGTCCTGGATTCCGCCCTGGTCTCGCTGCGCCTCGCGCTGCGACCTGCTACAAATGTGGTGGTCCCAACCACTTCGCCCGCGACTGCCAGGCTCAATCCATGAAGTGCTACGCATGCGGCAAGCTCGGCCACATCTCGCGAGACTGCCCGGCTCCCCAGGGCGGCCCACTGAACCAGGCTGGCAAAACCTGCTACCGCTGCGGTGAGCCCGGCCACATCAGCAGGGAGTGCCCCCAGGCTGAAGGCGCCTTGCCTGCTGTGAACGGCGATGGCGTTGTGGACCCCTCGGTGGGCATGCAGCCCGACCCGGCCGCCCAGGCGTCTGTGCCTTCGGCCGCGATCGCTGCCTAAACAAACTCAAATACGCAGCAAGAGCGCGTGCAGCTATCAGGCCTAGCAGCACGATGAGCTCCGATTTCTGGCCGAGTCAAATGGAACTTTCATCCCCTTCAACACCTTGTCAACCCACACTCCCCCAAACCCAAGAACCACGAATCTCACGATCAGCACGACGATCAGCATCGCCCCAAAATTTCTTTTGACGACCTGTCACGACCCAGCATTTGCCTGCACCTTTGAGGATCGAGTCGCCACCATCCAGCCTTCTTTGTGGATATTACTTTCAAGAGGTAGGACTTGGTGGTCGGTAGAAGGCGAGAGGTAGCGAAGAATAGATGGGTGGCGGAAGCGGCGGAGGGCATGGAGGTTGTGTTGACGAGGCGAAACGGCGTTGTCCTGCAGAGTAGGGTATGTCTGAGTAGCTGCTGTGGGAAATTCAGTCTTCCTTCCATTTCCCTTCCTTCTTTGACTTTTATTGCTGTTCAGCAACACAGAGCACTGTGGTATGGTACATGATCAGCTTTGGTTGAAGCACACTGGCCTGAATCAATTCATGGATACCAGCGCCAAGAAATGAAGTCGAAGTCAGGAATTTTGCATCTCGAGGAAGGAGCGGCTGAGCGCGCCTACAACCTCCAGCACATCGCGAAGACGCCACGAGATGGCCGCCTACAGACCCAGCGCGTCGTGTTGCCGGGGGTGTGGCGAGCAAAATCTGCTTTTTGGCTTCATCTCCCTTATCTCTTCTCCATCCCATCTCGTCTTCACCTCGTTATCCCATCGCCGTTTATCTCATCTTCGCCCGAGCTACAGTTACAGCTCGCGAGATCATCGCATTCGACACTTCTACTCCAGCTACTCGCCAACATGCCCGGCTCTGTGGTCAGCGACGAGGAGCTGGACGTGAGCAAGACATTTCCTCTCGTTCCATCGGCCACTACTAACACTCATCCTCACAGAACACATACTCGGAGATTGTGGGAATTGACGAATTGCAAGCGCATGGTATGGCAGCCAACGACGCGGATCCTGACGTATCTCGTTGCTGACTCGAAGTGGAGGAATCGGAGCTGCAGACATCACAAAGCTGAAGAATGCCTCGTACTTCACTGTTGGGGTGAGCTACTTCGTCTCTCGTCCAAGTCTGGTCACACGCTGACAAGCCTCGCAGTCCGTAAGTGCCGCGACGTCGAAGAGTCTGCTCAAGATCAAGGGGTTCTCCGAGGTCAAGGTCGAGAAGGTCAAGGAGGCTTCGAAGAAATGCCTGGTGAGAGTGTGACCCCCACGCCTTCTTTTCTTCCACCAACTGACACTGGCTCCATCAGCCCAACGCTGGAAGTTTCACCACCGGCGCCGAGATGCTGCTCCTGAGGAAGTCTTGCTTCCGTATCTCGACGGGGAGCAAGCAGTGGGATACCATTCTCAACGGCGGGTTCCAGTCCCGCAGTATCAACGAAGTGTTTGGCGAGTTCCGTTGTGGAAAGACTCAGCTCTGCCACACGCTGTGCGTGATGGCTCAACTTCCCAAGGATCAAGGCGGTGCTGAAGGGCGCGTGGCCTACATCGGTGGGTCGAGTCTGCAGCATGGTCCTAAGCCCCTTCCACAACATATTGATGTGGATATTCAGACACAGAAGGCACCTTTCGCCCAGAGCGCATCGTCCAGATCGCAGAGCGCTTCGGCATCGACCCCGACACCGCCAACGAGAACATCACCGTCGCCCGCGCCAACAACAGTGAGCACCAGCAAGAGCTCCTGATCCAGCTCAGCGAGAATTTTGCCTCGGGTGACTACCGCCTGCTTGTCGTCGATAGTCTCTGCGCCCTTTTCCGCGTCGACTACGCTGGGCGTGGCGAGCTGAACGAGCGCCAGCAGAAGCTCAACCAGTTTCTTAGTCGGCTGACGCAGATGGCCTCTGAGTTCAACCTGACTGTGTTCATGACGAACCAGGTGCAGTCGGATCCCGGAGCAAGTGCTCTGTTTGCTGGTGCAGATGGTCGGAAACCCATTGGTGGGCATGTCGTTGCTCACGCTTCCACTACGCGAGTCTTGCTTCGCAAAGGCCGTGGCGAGGAACGAGTGGCGAAAATCCAAGACTCGCCGGGTACGCCTCATGTCATTTGACAACGCAAAAGACTCTTGACTGACCTTATGGACCAGACTGCCCTGAACGTGAGGCAACATACATCATCACGACGGGAGGGATCAACGACCCCGAGAAGGCTTGAGAGCCACCATATTCCAGCACTGCTACATCTGTGGGACGCCTGACCGCTCGCTACTCAAGGAAGTCAATGTTCAGATGACTTATCTGTAGTGTTGCAGCGTTTGTGTGATCTTATTAGCATTGCTCAGGACTATGAAGCTGTGCCTCTGTCCATCCCAAATCCTCGAACCGGAGAACATTTGACCTATCCAAATCGCTCAGATTGCCTACCTATTACAGAAGTCCCACCAAAGAATCTCGTCCATCAGCGCTCGTCCATCAAAGACACCACCACACCATCAGCTCCCATTCTGCCTTCGCTCAAACGATCTACCGTGCATCCCCAATAGCCCCCCTCCACGCTCATTCACTCCCACACCGTGACCCCTACCGGCCCCAACACAAGCGCATCCATCCAAACCCCCGCCCACCTGCACCCTCCCTCCTACATCACACCCACGTGGCGCGCCCGACAGGCCACATGGACGGACAAGCCGCGTCCCCTCAGCTGCAGCCACCTAGTGCATGTACTGTACCTGCGCATCTCCTCTACAGACAAGACTACAACCGATCTCTAGCCCCGTGCTCCAAAGGGTGCTGCTGCCGACGCAGGTCTGCGCCGTTGTGACTCTCAGGGCTAATCTCGGGACCTCGCTCGTACTTTGCTGTGGTCAGGGAGGACCAGGTACGTACGTGGCTACACGTGCACAATGCGCGTTCGCGCCTCGGTCGCTAGGAGGAACTGTGCTCAGATCCGGATCACTCTTCGGCTGTGCCTTTGCGCTGCGCGCTTTGCCGTCCATGTCTTCTTGCACCGAGCCGAGTCGACGAGGTGGGGATGTGAGACAGGAACGCCGTATATGTGGAGGCGAAGGCGGAGGTGTCGTGGTTTTCGCTTCGCGTGCTCATTGGCTTGAACTCGCAGATACAGACGCGCTGTTCTTACTTGACCAAGCTCGGGCCTTCTCGAAAAGATGGAAGCCCTTCCGCCGTGGCATCGTTGTAGTCACCGCGGCTTCGTCTTCGGCCTCAAGCTCATTCGTGTATACAAGGGCACTGTCACGCCATAGCGCTTTCACTCACGCGCTTCCTTACACGTAAGCGTAAAGAGCGAACAACGCCATGTCATCAGAGAGGACGTCAGAACGGCAACACGCACGGCATGCACACACACACACACACACACACACACACACACAC
>JAWXCT010000152.1:68495-104921 GCA_034509035.1 Saxispiralis lemnorum
CCCAGGGCGGCGGGGGCGGGGGCGAGGGCGGGCCAGGGGCGGCGGGGCCGGCCCGCGAGGAGGTATAGCGGGGGCGGCACAGCAACATACAGCGCAGCAAACGAGCAAGACACAAATGGAGACTGAGTCCGTGCCTCCGGAGAATGCGCCCTCAGGGCCGCGCAAGGAGACCACGCTTTCGGTGACGGGGGACAGACAAGCTACGGGTGGTGTCAAGAAGCCGAAGCTCACGGAAGAAGAGTTGGCGGAGAAGATGGCCAATATCAAGATCAAGAACGCGTCTTTGACGGCCGCTCATGCGCGCGCAGAGGCGGATGCGGCGTCGTTCGCGGAGCGCGAAGATGAGGCGAGAAGGGCGGCTGCGCAGAAGCAGAAGGAAGAGAGGAGGGACAGGCAGCAAATGATGGGCGAGCGGGAGAAGAATCGGGCGCGAAAGCTGAAGGCTATGGAGGGGAGGGAGTGGGATTTGGAAAAGCAGGAGGACGACTTCCGGCGGGGAGGGAAGCACGATCGCAAGGGCGGATTCGCCGGAGATCAGGAGGGCTACACGGATGGCCGAGAGTACCTGTATCGGGAACCAAAGGGCGCTGGGAGAGGCGAGAGGGGCGGGAAGCAGACGGGCAGGAATCAAGAGCAGACTGCCCCAAAACAGGAGGATTTCCCGTCTTTGCCAGCGTCGTCCAAGAAGCCCGAATCGACCCGTGAGCAGCCGCCAAAACAAACGACAGAGCAAGCCTGTGGCTCTTGGGCTGATCAAGTCGAGTCTGCGGGCTAGTGGTGTCGCTGTCTCTCGACTAGCCCTCACTCGGCCGCACGAATGATCCTGCCATGCCACTGAATGATTGAGAACGAATCACGCCCCACACGACGCTTTGACTCATTTTGGATCATTGCACCTTTCGAATGATACCCCCTTTCTTCCTCAAGCAGTGCACTGGCTACAAGTTTCTCTCTCTGTTGTGGTTTCGGGCAGGTTGGACTTCGTAATGGACTTAGGCAGGGATAAAGAACGAAAAGTAGACTAAACCCCATGGTGAGCAGCAGTGGTATACTTTGCTTGCTCCGCGCTGGGTTCGTTTCTATGGCAATCCTCGCTGCTTTCCAAACCTCACAGAATCAAAGCTTTACACTGTCGATCCACGTTTTTTTCGTCGTATTCCAAGATGCTTGCTTACTGATGCCTGAGCGTCCACAATGCTAGCCACATTCATGTGGGGGCGGGAAGCTGGCACGAGCAGGTGACATCCTGGTCGCCATTCTGTCTTCTCGCGACCACAGAAAGGCAACGCATCGATACAGCAACGCCAGAGCAGATGGGAATGCAATGCCGCACTGTCAGGCGGCACAAGTCTTGCCTGCCTTTTCACCCGTCATGTTCTTTCAAGATTGCGGTAGACGGGATCTGCAATCAACGAATTTACGTTTCTTACGCACAATTCCGGGAAGCTACATGCCTGCTTCTCCATTCCGGGGCGGCGTTCTGATCCCGGAGACTCTTATCGCAGCAAGTTGTCACACTTTTTCAGAAGCCACAATTGCTCGTGAGATTCTCTGTAGTGCTGGGAGAATCACTATTTACGGGGGCCGCCAGGCCATCTCAATCGAAACGGGGCGTAAGGAAGTCTTTTCTCAATGAACGTTTGATGCGGCGTAAAGTCGATTTCAACGCCAAATTCCATTGGATTTGTGACAGTCATCAACGCCTCAAAGAAGGAATCTTGCATAGCGTTTGGAATAGCCTCAAATTCTTTGAAAGGGAATGGAGAATGGTAGAGGACCACCTTCAGCTCCCGGAGGCGTACACATGTGGCAATGAGGTGCCACATCAACCGCCATGATTCCTGTCCTTGAGCACATCTCTCGTGATGAGATCCACGGAATAGCTCTCCAGCGAAGAAGCTGAAGTCCAGACTCGTGAGCCAGTCGAATCTCTGCGAGGGTAGCTTTTGCGCCATAGAGCAGAAGTCATACGGTTTGGCAAAGTGGAAGCAATTCTCGCTGTACACGTGGTCAATCGACTCCGCATAGCTAAACACCCAGTGGTCAGCGTTCGACAGTCGACAACGACTTAACGGGCATCACCTCACATCTGTCTACAAGTCAGAGCCAAAGCCAACAGTCCGCATTCGTTGCGGTATTCGCAACTTGTATTCGCGCTGTCGAAATAAGAGCAGCGTCGAAGTTCCGCGCGAATGTAGACCAAGGCTCTGAGCTTGAGCTGGCTCTTCCCGGGTCGATCGCTTGGATTGCACATGGAAATTTCATAGCAGTTACTCCTGGTGTAATACTGGTAGATGACTTGACGAATCTCTAGCGGCAGGTTGGCTAAGAACGGGGAACAAAGTTGATTGTGCTCTGTCTCCGTCCGAGGGCGCTGCATGAAGTTCGTCACAGCACGCCGGCGTGGTGGTCGCTTTCGTGCCAAGTGAGATGCGCTGCTGCGATCCTCCAGAGCTGGTGTTTGTACTTCATTGCGACGACAGTCGATTTGATAGTTGACTTTTTCGCGCAGGCGGCGGAGAGGCATCATCGCGTTGTGCATTCGTGGGCGTTTCTCGAGGTCGAACGTTGCTCGACTATCGGCTGATGGTCTACAAGCATGGTTCGTGAGCCAAGCCGTGAAGAGTGCGCCAGCACCATCTGTAACCTCAAACGTCGTGATCGATGCTCGTGAACCATTCGTGATTTGAAGCAGTACCTGTAGTGCAGTCGCAAAGGATATTAGGTAAAGCAACCTGAAAGTGGCTTGTGACATAGGCGGGACTTCCTGATGTGGCTGGAATATTCGCGATCACATTCCGGTGACGTAGATGTGGCGTAAGCTGGAAGACATAAATCTTCACGCGGGACTCGCTATACTCTTTCTTCGACTGCTAGCTTTCACACACACAACAACCAGTCGTCAACCACGCAACACGCTTAAACGACCAATCTCAACCTCGCAAGCGACAAGCTCGAACCTCAGACAAGCTCACGAGCCCCAAACACCGCAATCATGTCCAACCCATCCGGCTCCTTCACCTCCTTCACTTCGACATCCTACTCCTCGAGCAGCAGCGCCGATGGCCAGCAAACTTCGGGCCAGCGCGCCATGCAAACCAGCTATACCGACCCCTCGGGCGGGACCACTGTCAAGCAAGCGACGCAGAACCTGGGCGAGCCGATCATCGCGGAGGAGCGGCGGTTCGACAACAGCGGGCGGCAGGTGCTGAGCGGCGGGGACGGGAATGCGGAGACGCGCCGCGTGGAGGATGTGAGCGATGAGCAGAGGGCGAGGGATGCGGACTATAAGGAGAGGATGGAGGAGGAGTATGCGAAGAGGGAGGGGGGTGCGTAGACTGATGGGTAATGACGAGAGACGTTACGGGTTATGGATTGAATGATAGGACGAGCATTGAAAGAGGATGACGAGTGGACATGGCTTCTATCTCTACTCTCTATCTCAGCTAGCATCTTCGCTCTTCCCATCGAATTGCAGCAAATACGAGTCATTGGCAAACTTCGCGTACTGCCCCCGCGCCAGGCTTCTCCCAGCGACATTGATATCCGTTTGAATATCCTCTATCAGGCTGTCCTTGCTCACATAGTCGTATTCCCGTCGAATGAAGCCCAAAATCACCAAGTTCATATGAGACCCGTAGAACTCGGTCCCAAAATGATGCATGATATGCACCTCCACACTTCTCACTGTATTATTATAGTAAGGATTCCACCCAATGCTCATGACCATGGGGTACACAGCGCCCTTATACTGCTTCCACGGCGACCTCTCCTCGCTTGCCTGCCCGTGTTTGTCGGATGCAAAGCGCGCGCTCTTCAACCCCTCATGCACCTCTGCCGTCATGAGCTTGTACTTGTTCTCCGACCCCTGCGTGTCCTGCTGCGTGGCAGCGGAGGGCGAGAGGCCGGCCCAGCCGTAGTAGACGCCGGACTCAACGTCCTCGTTTCCGCCTACACTGAGACCCGAAATGGGGATGTTCGCCGTCGGGATGCCGAGCTGTGCGTGCCAATGTCGTGTTAGCTGAGACTTGCCACGCGGTTGAGGTGACAATTTCGTGGCTATGTGGCTGCCAGCAATGTTGGAAGTGGTTTGACAGCGGCCAGCCGCGTAGCTGCACTTGCGACGCTGCGCTTAGAAATCCGGAGCGGCGTGATACTCAGGCGATATTCCACGTAACTTTGCTGTCGTGGGACCGACATGACAGGAACTGTATTGTCTGCTTCCCTGCGGCAGGTGGCACCCAGGCTTACTTTGACAGGCGGGAGGATGCATGTGAACAGGGCAGCTGATCCCGACTCCCAGTGTCCGCCGAGCACGGCTCAGCCTGGCGATGCGCGCGAAGTCGGAAACAGAATCGATGGTCCAGAGCCATGGGAAAAGAAAAAGTAAGCATGGCTTACCTCGCTGCTCCCGCGTCCAAATCCCTTGATTACTTTGCCATCGATTTTGAGAGGGAAGGGCGGAACCGGCCCGTTATCAGGGCCGACGACTGCGTCGCGAGGGCCGTCTGGTCGCATGTCGGGCTTTCAGAGGAGTGTGATGCTGCGTGTGCAAATGGTTTCGCATGTTTCTGACGATTGTTATCGAAGAGAAGGCGAGATGGTTACTCAAGCGGTGCTCCAAATTTAGGGTGCTCTGATGTCATTTGCGAGATTTCGCTATCGATATCGGTCCGTTCACGCGATCCTCCCTCCCGGCCCGCAAGCTTGATGTGGCAACGACCATCTTTAACCTACCTTAGATTCAAGGTTGTTCACATCCGTGCCGTCCTCCTTCGAGAGATATGAACGCCCTTTCGAGACGTCAGAAAGACGTCGTACTAAGCGCTGAGGGGACCAAGCAAGATCAGTAGCTGCGCTCGTGTCTCTAACCCATCCCAGGATTTGAAGATATACTCCTGCTGAGCCTTACTCGACACTCGAGCGCAAAAAGATACTAGGAGCAACTTCACTCAAAGGGAAGATGCTGCAGCTGCATCCGATTTCATAAGTGTCATATAAACGACTTTCCAAATTCAAAGCAAGATTAATGCCCCGTGGATTTTAAGGCCGTCTGCCGGCGCAGATTCTAACCGCCCTCTTGATACGCCCCAAACGCCCGTGCCATCATCGACCATGCGATGCACTGCCGCGGTGCCAGACGGGGCTGCGCAATGTCTCATGTGCCCATCTCGACCCGATACCTTGTTTCGCCGGACCCCAAGATAGACAGCGTCATCGACGTTTCGACAAGCTCAAATGCAGGGAAGGAACTATGTCGCAAAGTCAGCTCGTACTCCCCAGTGAAGGCAAGCCAGTCAAGCACTTACATTCATCACAATGAGCATTGGGATGTCGAAGGTGTCTCTCTTCACGGTCCAGCACATCATACAGTCGACTCGGCCGTCCTTCTCTCCGAGCGCGTTCATGCCCGTCTCGCCTTTGATGAGCTCGGTCTTCGCATCCTTCTTACCCCACTTGTCCTGGTCGTTGCGATCGTCGGGCCCCCAGCCAGGGTCGTCTTTCGTCTTGTACTTCAGCAATGCGCAAGGAGTGCTGATGACTGCAGCGCGCGAGGCTCCGAACGCAAGCTCCGCGAAGTCTTCGTAAAACTGGACGACACCCTCGTCATCCATTAGCTCGGGGAGAAAAACGTGTCGGGGCATGGTCTGGTCAACGTCCGGGTTGGGCGGACAGGGCGTGTTAGTTCCTCCATGCAAGCTCGATCCTGTCTGCGTCCCGTCATTGGACCCGGTGTTGACGTTGAGATTCGGTTCTTTGCCGAGGAGCACATCTCGCCTCCAGCCACTGATCAGGCTGAACTCTTTGCTAACGGCCGCGATCTCGCCTGTCCGCCGGCAGATGATGGTGGGCGTGCCAACGTGGTTCGTGAACTCTTCATATTCAAACAGCGTGCGTTGAAATGCTTTCTCCATGAACACAAGGTCATCATGATTTAAATTCTGATTGCAAGAGATGAAGGAAGGCCGGATGGAAGACAACGCTTTTGCGATGAGGTAGACGTTCTTTGAGGAAAACCGCTTCTTGACCACCTCAATGAGGCTGTGAAACCCTTGAGTGTAGGGATATGGACTCTGGACAGATGCGTAGATCTCGGATGTATCCCGTCGTCGCTTCTTGATGCCGGCCTGGTGAGGAAAAGCATTCTGCTTGTGGTTTTGCTGCTGCGCTTGGGATACGCTTTGCCGTAACAGATCAGAGTGCGGATTCTGTTCAGGCTGGACGAAATGTGCTTCAGGCGATGTGTGTGTGGATTGGAAGCCCGAGTGGAGGTCTTGATTCTGCGAGTGAGGACTCGCCCCGGTCAGCGACGAATGCTCTCCAACAGCAAAAGCATCCATCCCATTATTCTGCAGGCCCCATGCATTGTTCGAGCTGCTTTGTCTCGAGCCTTGGTTGTTCGGAACACTCTGCCAAGATGGGAAAGCGTTGTTGTAGCCAAAGTTTGAGAACCCATTCGAGCCATCATACGATAGACTACCCTGATTTGGGTTCATGGAAATGCTGTCGAGTTCAGGCGTCCCCACAGCACCTGACATGTGGCCAAGCATCCCGAATTCTAGGGCGCCGTAGTGATTGCCGAAGTTGAAGTCGGAGATATTGAAATTTGCCAATGTTGGGTCATTCGAGTCGAAGAAGCTAGGGTCGAAGGAAGGGTTCAGTGTGCTGCCTAAATTCGAAGGAGGATCCAGATTCGTGGTGAGCTGCTGCACTGGCGAGACTTGTTGACCAGAGGTTGTTCGGAACGCCGCAGACGGATCCACATTTTGCTGTGAGAATTCGCCTGAGACGTTTGCGGGGTCGATCATGTTCGAAGGCATCTGGCCTTGTTCGGGTATTGAGTTATACGGCGGAAAGTTGTTGGTCGCAGTGGAGGGGAAGTAGTTATTAGACTGCGATGATGACAAGCCGTTGGGCCCCATGTTAGTCTGACTTGGCATTCCAGGCATGGCTTGAGGTCCGTTCATGTTGAAATTGCCAGCAAATCCAGGCATAAGCGCTTCGGCCGGGGCATCGTGAAGGTACTTGGCCTTCTTGCGAACGCCATCGTGACACTGATCTTGAAGTCCGCGTTTGATGCATCGAGTACACGGCCGTTCGTCACCTGCAAATCAGCGTCAGCAAGATGGCTATCGTCGATGCGCTGCGGGGTGCAAATGATGAAACAGCCTCACGCCGGATGTCAGAGCATACCACAAGTGAGATGGGCTCGTTGGCAAGCGAAGCAAGCTCTTCTGGCCTTTTTGCGGCGAGGTCGTGAGGGATCCTTTGCGTTGCTCTTAGGAGCTGGCTTGCTCTCGTTATTGTTGCTGGCTTGCCCGGGGGACTTCTCATCCGTCGAAGCGCGGTCATTCTTGGCCTGAATCATGGTGCCTGAATCCTCCTGGTCGAGTCCAGGTTCTGGAGAAGGGGACGCATCTTCGGCGTCGGGCGACATATTAAGAGTCCCCTGCCCGCACAGCCGCACGTTCCCTCCCCGGGCGCAGAGCCAGATACACGAGCCGCCGGAGCGCAAGACCCACGTTGTTGCTGCACGCAGCCGTCGATGTTGCCTCGAAGAAGCTCTTTCGCCGCTCCGGAATAGCAGCGCCAACCCTTTCGCGAGGCACAGGAGTGCGCAGAGCAAAGGAGTAGGCTGCGTGCGAAGAAGACTGCCGTGTCACGCGCTCAGCTTAGAACGCGTGAGCCCGAGACAACAATGATTTCCTGTGTACCTCCGCTCGCTAAACCCCGCCCCGAGCGTCTCTTTCGGTGCAACCTCCTCGTGCCAATGAGCGCAAGCACAGTGGGTGACGGGAAAACCCGGTGCGGCGTGATGGGATGCGCTGCTGCTGTGTGCGATGGCAAGGGGCGCATGCAGCCCTTGTGCATTGGATGGCCCGACAGAGGGTGCTTAGTGTTGTGCGACTCTCGGTTCCAGCGTTGGTATCGCGACATCCATGCTGGCGGGAAGTGCGGGCCAGGACAAGCAGAGCTGCGCGCACCGCGTTCCCAGGGCGGAGGCGCCAGACGTATTGCCACCACGCGACAGTCAAGGAGCCTAGAAGCACAAGCGCGAGCTGCCGTAGAACCGCCTCGTATCGTGCGGGACGCGAGGAAGAGGAAAAAGATGCTGGGGGGCAGGCCGGGTCGATGTGGTTTTTGCAGTGGAGTTGGGCGCCCGAGTCCTGCAGCTTGCAGGCCTGAGACGTCGTTGGCCCCGCCGCCGGAGGAGCTGGGAGCGGGAGCGGAGGCGAACTCGGCTGGTCTAAGGGACGGGCGGGCCGAGCAGGCGCTAAGGATCCTGTCTGCACATCACTTTAATGCGGGGCTCGCCTCTCTGATCATATCTGCACGCGCCAGAGTCCAGATAGTACGGAGTATCTCTTACACTGCATCGACAAATACACTATCGAACTGAAAACTCGTGCATACCGGGGACTGAATAGATGCGCGAAGAGAGCGTGGTTGAGAACGGTGCATGTTGCAGTGCACAGTACCTAGGTATATCGTCATGACCACGAGGTGTGCGACATTCCGCCTTCGACAATCGCACGATCCCCCTTGTACGCACACTCGCCACGTTGCTGGCGTGGCATGAGCCGCTGTCACCGCTCTTGCTGGGTCCGATAGCGGGGTACGAGCGTGTCGAGCGAACTCGAAGCTTAGGCAAGGGCCGCCCCGGCCATGCGATCTGAATGGCTCCGCAAACGCTACACAAGATCTCGCGCGTCCAGCAACATGGACTGCTCTGGGGCCTGAGGTGCCGTATCACGTGCATGCGGATGACCGGGGTGCCACGCAACGTGGGGACGGACGCACGGGGTGCGTTTGTTGGGACGACTCAAAGCGCTGGGCAGCCGTGTAACGTCTATTACTGGTGGACCCCGACCAAAATTCGCACGCTCTTCGGTGGGCCCGTCTTCTTCTTGCAGTTACGAGGCCTTTGCGAAGCGTGACCGGCCCCTGAGTCTCTTGCCGAATCTGAAGAACAAGATGGCTATGGGCACGATCAGCGATAATCCCATGAAACCGGGGCGCCAGGGACGTACGAAATGGCGTCATGGCCAGGGCGATGAACGCAAGAACGCTTGATGCCCACTGATATCCAAGGGCTGGCAATTCCAAATCAGTGACCGCTACTTCCACCAGGTCGCGATCGTGTGGATGATTTCATGACTTACTGTCGTACATCTGAACGCCTGTGTCCGTTAGCTGTCGGTCCTTTGAAATCAAGGCTCTACGACTACTCACCAAACAGCGGAAAGGCTGCTGCGAAGCTTGAGCGTAGGAAACTATTCGCAGCCAGGGCGGAGGCCGCGTAGAGCGGATACTGGGGTGACGACTGAGTCAGGATCACGAAATTCAGGAAAGCGATGATGCCGGCAGCGGCAGACGCGAGCTTACGCATTCAACCAAGAAGGTGCTGGGGGAGCGCGGTCAGCACGTGCGTAGGCCCAGGGTGATGGCAAGCCGCTTACAAGATCCCACCGAAACAAAAAATGTTTCCAAGGCCAAAGCTGTTGATCTACTCAGCGTTCGCGACTTCTCACTCGAGATGGCCTATGAAACCTACAGTCCGCTGAAAAGGATGGGCACTAGTCTCTGATCAGTATCAAGGCAAGAACTCCAGAGCAGTGCGACTGTACCTATCCAATGAACCCTGCATTCCCTTTCGTTAACACCCTTGTGGTCGTCCCAGTTCGAACCGAACAACTATGCAGGAACACGATCCTGCCGAGGCGCGTACGTACCGGGAAAAAGTGCTCCAGCCGAAGCCTACCTCCTGCATAAGCATGCCATGTACCTGAAAGTCCACGAGCCAGCGTCGCGGGCGACCCTCCAAAAGAACTCACCGAACAAACTAATAGGGACTATGATTCCTCCGCTGTTGCACACTGTCAATAGTCTACACGAGCCAGCTTCCGCCTTTTTGATCGGCCTCATGGCGCGCGCACAGCATTCTATATTGGGGTGTTGTGGTTGCACTCACACTATGGTCGATCTCAAGCGGAATTCAGGTTCGGAGATGCCGTCATTCTTGCGCACGAGGGTTGCGTCTGCTCGCGATTAGTCTTCGTCACGTTGTCGCCGAGCTACTTCCTGAAGACTGCTTACATTGATGCTTCCAAATGGGGTCACAGCTCTACGGTTCATGTCAGTCTTCGTCGTGAAGCATTCCGCAAGGTTTGAGGGAAAACTCGTGACGGCCCGCTCGGATCGTTGCACAGCAATGCCAGAACGTCACGAAGCCCCGTCTTCGATAAACGCCCTCGAATTTCTCTTGTGACTTCTGGGAGGAAAAGGAGTGTGTCCCCTCATGTCTACACGAGAGACTCCCAGAGCCGTTCGCTTGAGCGTTTCAATCCAGCATCCCCAGCTTCAGCTGAGCGGCTACAAGCTGCTTCAGGGTTTTGATGGTTCCGACTTACCACACCGATGGCCATGCCAACGAAAAGCCCAAGAAAGCTGAGGCCGATCTGATACAGCGAGAACCCGTGATTGTTTGTAAAGATGACGTGGAAAGCCTACCATCATGAGCACACAAACGACCTGGAGATGGATTGGCGGACCTTACCCCGAAAAACAGGTATAATATCCCGAGCAAGATGGCGGATAGAGTACAGAGCAGGAGAACCATAGGCTCGAGAACCAGAAGCTGAAACGGGCGTATGCAGCTCCACAGCACTGTGCTCGCGACACTGCGGTCCATTCTTTCGATTGGAGCCTGCCATCTGTCGTCGCCAGTCTCTTGCCGCAAAGCCCTCGCTTTCTGTCTCAGGAGCGCAGGTGCGTACGTGTCTGGTACGGTGAAGAACACCAGCACCCAAAGCACGCCCGCCCAGATCGTCAGCGTCCAGAATGACCATCGCCAGTTGGTGTACTGGTTGATGAAACCGCCTACGAGGGGACCTAGCTCTGGCCCAACCTGTTGTTGATGGTTAGTTGAGCACTATCTCCGATTCTCGCATGCGGAAATGCTTACTACCAGCACTGTTAGCAGAGAATTTGAGCATGTCAAGAACGAGAGAACGCCTTGACTAACTCACCAAAAGGGCTCGCAGTATATATCATCATCGGCGCAGACAGCTTGTCTCTCGTGAAGAGATCGCCAACACTCCCACCAGCAACGCTAAGGAAGGCGCTTCCTGCCAATCCGTTGAAGAATCGAACGACCAGCATGGTGGTGATGCTGTTGGCTACTGCGCATGGCACCAGCCAGATGAAGAACATTCCAAATGCTCCAATATAGATGATCCTCCTGCCATAAAACTCGGACAAAGGTGCTTCAAAAGGCGAGTCAGCTATAGTCCCGTGGTCCCTCACGCTACTCCTCTACATCAACATTGCTGGTTGCTTCTGCGGCAGTCCGGATGGGGCGACAGCTCCTCATGCAGTAGAAGTGTTTTGCAGTTCTCCCTGCCTCTCCAACGTACCTAGAAACATTGGCCCAAGACCAAGCCCAACAACAAACGTCGTCAAACCCAACGTCGCTACCAGCCGACTTACCCCAAAATCTGGCTCCAACTGACCATACGTCATTGTGTACATCGCGGACGCACATGTAACGCAGAGAGAACAGCACGATAACAAGCACACAATCCACCATTTCCGAAGCGTCGTGCGGTTCTTGGGGTCCATTGGATCTTGCTCTCCCTCGAACCGTACTTCGAAGTCCTTTTCAGACGTGGATGCTTGCCCCTTATCACGCGACATGTTCTCTTCCTCGCCCTCCGAGCTTTGTTCGCCTTGCGCCGGCTTGTGGTCGTGGCCAGGTCGTCCGTCAACGCGTCCTGATGTACTTGCGGCCTTTTCCCTACATGAATTTCCATGCGTTTCCCCACTTTCTCGAGCTCGTGCGTCCTCCATCTCTTGTGAATGTCCGCTATTGCTGCTGTCACGCAGAAGCCGGTTGAATATGTTGAATGAGGAACTGTGACAGAAAAGCAAAGTTCACGGCCTACCTGGGGGATACACAGCCTACCACCTTCAAGCGCGGCAGCTGTCCTCGCGCCGCTTGGGTAATAATCAAACGATCGGTCATCTTCATTGTGCCGACATTGCCGGGGCAATGTTCTTCTGTGGAGCTCGAGGGGTCAAAGGGTTAATTCCGTGAAACGCCGAGCGAGATGCGGTTGCTTTCCGCGGTGTCACGTGCCAGCCCAAGTTCCACACTTCCTCCATCTCAGTCGAGCTTCACGCCCCTCTGTCTGAATAACATGCCTAAAGACGATCAAAGCACTTTGGCCACCGCTCTGCTGGCTGTCTTTCATCCATTGTGACGTCGTTGAAGATGTAAACCTGGCGGAGCAAAAGCACCTTTCGTGACTTACTTCTTGCCGCATACAGTCCCGGCCTGTTTGCCATAGCATACGCTGCGGACGACACGAGCTGAGAGCCTTGAATCGGGTGTTCATGAACCTGCATTCGAGAAGCTGAACATGGCAGATGGACTGCGATGAGCTTTATGTGGATTTTAATGGACAGCCACATGCACATTTGATTGGGCTTCCTCCACGCCATGCAGCCATTCGGTCAGAACGAAAGAGCGGCTTGATAGCCACCTTAATCCTCTTCGACTCTCTCCGATATCAAACGCAAAGGCTCCAGATATCTTCGATGACAGTTTTTGAGCCTTGAACATCCGGAAAGACTGTGTAGGGTCACTTGATCGTTATCTCTGCGTTGGTCCCTTCGGTTGAAGGTCTCTTGGTATTGAACAACCTGCAGCTTTCGCGTTTGACAGCTCGCTCTCCTGCCCTACCAGCTCTTCTGCCTCAAGGATTTTCCCCAAATCCTGTTAAGCTGCAGTGCCTTGCAGCTTTTGATGCGAATACAAAGGTTTGGAACGCTCGAGCTTCACGTTACAGTACCTTCTCTTTTCCTCATGTTCAAAACTCGTTGCTCTTATCTTTACCGCGTCACAATCATTTCTCAGCTATGAGCGGAGAAGCAGTTACTCCGGTCACGCAATGGCTGGACCACGCTAACAATCCTCGAAGAGGGGATCCTCTAACGCAGGATCTTAACGCTCCCTACGACAAGGTACAAAACTCTGATAAGGGAAGGCTCGCGCTCAGGCTGACCGGCGATCTCGCAGGGCGACATGGCGTGGGTTCTCTGCTGTGCCGTCTTCTGCTGGCAAATTACCCCAGCCATTGGCTTCCTATACGCCGGCATGCACCGAAGAAAAGCAGCACTCACCATGATCTTTCAGTCTCTGTTTTGTGCATCAGCCTGTGGCGTCCAGTACTGGATATATGGTTATTCACTCTACCAGTCTCACACGACCAACCCGATGCTCGGAGATCTGTCGCCGGCAGGTCTCCGCAACGTCCTGGCTGCGCCATCCCTCGCAAATGAGGATATCCCCGACATCCTGTACGCATGCTTCGGCTTCACCTTCGTCACCGCCACGGCAATGATCTTAGCTGGCGCCATGCTGGAGCGCGGACGGCTGTGGCCGAGTATGCTGTTCCTCCACTGCTGGACGACGTTCGTGTACTACGTGCTAGCCTACTTTGAGTGGAACCCCAGCGGCTGGCTGGCGCAACTGGGATTGTTTGATTTCGCTGGCAGTGGTCCCGTCCATATCGCAAGCGGCTTTGGGGCACTTGCCTGGTCGTTTATGTTTGGCCCGAGAATACCTGGTACCACCGCTTATGAGAGGAAGAAAATGGTTCATTTCAAGCCTCACAACCCTTTGCTGATGTGCATTGGCACGATCTTCATCTGGTTTGGGTGGGTCACCTTGTGGCAGAAGCAATCGCCATGGGCCGAGCCGACGGCATGGCCGTTAGATGGTTCGCATTCAATGGTGCGAGTACCGCAAACCTCAGTCTGCGCTCGGTCTACGTCGTCTGCAACACGAATCTGGCTGCAAGCGGAGGAGGTCTAGGATAGGTTCTCCTGAGCTATTTCTACGAGGGAAAGTTCAGTTTGCTGGTTGGTAGCACCGATGGCATTCGAATGGGTGTGACGGTTTCATTGTGCTCACTCTTCAAGGGCTTCTGCTCCGGCATCATCTCCGGGCTAGTTGGAATCACTCCGGCCGCTGGCTTCGGTGAGCAGCCTCCACCTGTGCCCCTCCGGCGGAGAACGTGCTGAACCGACTTTACGAGCAGTACCAATCTACGTCGCAGCTCTAGTCGGACTCTTGACGTCTATTGGCTCTTTCTACACCAACAGTGAGTGTTCAACTCAACAGAATGCCATCTCTGCTAACGTTCATTCCAAGGGTACAAATACCTCCTCTCTATCGACGAAGGCCTCGACATCTTCGCCATCCACGGCATGGGCGGCGTGATCGGCGACATCTTGACAGGCCTCTTCACGGCCGACTTCGTCCCAGCCCTTGACGGTGTGACAGGCGCGAGCTCCCCGGGGGGCTGGTGGAACCGACACTGGATTCAAATGGGCTACCAGCTCGCTGGCGCCACAACGTGCGCGGCTTGGTCCTTCTGTGTCTCTTGTGTTCTGCTTTTCGTGATCAACAGAATACCGGGGATGCACATCTGCGCGACAGAGGAGGACGAGGTTCGCGGGCTCGATTACAGCTATCTCAGTGATGTGGAGTGGGATGAGCAGTTTACGAATGGATGGGCGAGGCCCTACTAGCCGGACCCTGAGGAGGGCATCTTGCCGGGATCGGGGTCGTCGACTAGTAGACGGGCTGAACCTGTCTCCACCGTGGAGCCCAAGGAGGTTGCTGAAGAGGAGCGGAAGGCTGATTAGATGAGAAAGTAATAGAGAGGGCGCTAACAAGACCACCGTGAATCAAACATTTTCCTGGCGAGGCTTAATGGTGGAGAGCTTTGGCGAATCCCACAGACAGACGCTATGCTCAAGAAACAAGATTCGCCACATCATTCTCCCTCATAAACTCCGTAATCGCATCCCAATCCTTACATTGATGCGTAACCCCCCATCCATCCACCGCAAATCTGCGCCCATCTTTTTCTTCCCTTGGCCACTCAACCGTCATATCCCCCGCACACATCAGCGCTTGTCGAATGTAGTCAAAACAATGGTGCACGTGCTCCTCCTGCGGCTCGAGCAACAGCTCCTTGACCCTCTGCGCATCGACAGGCTCCGCACCCTCCGCGTTCAGCACGTCAGGTGTCGAGAGCGACTCGAGCAGATAGTACTGCATGCGGATGTGGCCGAGGCAGTGCAGCTGGTGGAAGAGCGAGATGTCGTAGACGTCGCCGCGCGAGCTGGCCTTGCCCGGCGGGAGGTCGTATTTGTCGGTGCCGTTGGGGATGAGGATGAAGCCGTCGCCAGGGGGGCGGAGGGCGGTCCAGGCTTGGTCGTTTTCGGGGGTGGAGGGGCCGGCGTAGAGGGGGTTTTGTTCGAAGGTGTAGGATTTTTGGGGCACTGGAGGGCGTGAGATGGAATGGGTCGTCTGGATGTTTGCCCGGGGATGGGCTTACTGGGCGGGACTGGAGAGGGTGACTCGGCACTGTCTCCTTCGTTGTGGGGGGGTATCGTGCTGCTAGGGTCTTTGCGAAGACTGTGAAGGCCTGTCGCCGCGAGCGCGATAAAGCTTATCACCAGAAGGGAGCTGAGCAGTTGGATCCAGCGCTTCATTCGTCTCTGGGACCGTAGCAGGGCTTGGTATTCGTCTTGCAGACCAGCTGCGGACCCCTCCTTGCCCATGAGGTTCTCTCTCGCCTCCACGGTATCATATTCGCCTCGACCGCGCTCACCACTGTTACCAATGCCGAAATGATTGAGAAAAGTCATCTTTGAGGAAACAAGATGGGCTCTGAACGACCCAGAGAGATAAAAGGGGACTCGCCTACCTCGAGAGGCCGATGGCCATATCGCCGCACTTGGAACGTCTCGACCAGGTGACGTCTCCGAGACTTCAACGCCGAAGAAGTCTGTTGCCACCACTTCGCGCCACGGCATTTGCAGGACCCCACAGCTGTCGCAGGCTGCGAGGCTAACCCTCTCGGGACATGCGGGATGCTGGCGGTGGCGTGTCGCATAGCTGGAAGAAGAGATACGCCCGCGATGAGAGCCATCTGCACCTCGCCTAATTCCATCCGAACCTCGGCCATGAAGCTTCGTGGCCGAAGTTGATTCGTGCAGTTCTTCCACGCTCTGGTCCGCGACAACGACACACGCACGGCAATCCAGCCTATTCAACGCCCTTCGCATCGTCAGACGCTGAAACCGTACCATCTGCCAGGTTGGTGGCCGAGGTGGACGACGACATCTCCTCAACCGTGGTCCTGGAACAACCTGGCTGGACGCTTCTGGGGGCCTCCGCGAACGTTGCTGCAAAGTAGAGATGCCATATTCGCTGTAGCACCGCTTCAAAGTCAAGTTCTGAAACGACCACACCACGTGCGCAGCGCGCAGAACGAAGTTTTCGGCAACTGTCCGATCTCGAGCAAACTCCTTGGACGAGTGCAAAAGCGCAAAAACACAACCGCCACAGAGGATAGCCAAACGCCAAGACGCCAGCCTCTGGGCTGCATCTTGCCCTAAGACTTCCCGCGAACCTCACCCCAAACGCCCTAATGACTCGCGCGCATCCTGGGAATGGCGCAAAATGATCATCGCTACGATCCGATAGCACACCATCCCGCTAGCACACAGGAAGCCTTGTGCACCACGACAAAACGACGCAAAACGTTCCTGAGGAGCAATGGCCACCTCGTCTTGCCTACGTTTCACCTCCCAACCGAGCCTCTCCTGGCCTTTCTTCGACATTGCTGCTCCGCATTTGGTGAGCACTCTGCTCCTTGCCCACCTAGATCCATCCGCTGAAACGATTGATGTGCTATAGCTCAAATGATGGTCATGCGAGGCGGATGCGGCTTCGGGCCTCGACGTCGCCCCGGTAAACTTCCTCACGTTTCATATCAGTCCTCCGCACCAAAGTCATCTACCTCGTAGGCCACGTTCTTGAGGCGCGAAGTCATCTGAGTCTGCGGAAAGATCGACGTGTGACAGCCACCACAGTTCCCGACTCGGTTGATGGAGGCGTTGCCCGGCTTTGACGGTAAGTCGGCCAAGGAGTCGATCTTGCTCATGATCGACCAATGCCGAGTGCTGATATAAAGTTTCTTTCTTCGCCCTACATCTTTCTTTCCTTGCTCAGCGCAGACTGCAAGCACCTTTCTTTCAATCCTTTTCCAACATCTTTGTCATTCTTTCTAAGACGGCCCTGGTATCTGGCTCATCCACTCGCTCTTACGATCAACAAGTTTTTCACCACCACGCACAGCCGCAACCATGAAGATCACTCTCTCCAATCTCGCCTACCTCATCTACTGCGCTTCAGTTGTCACGGCAGCGCCAGTGACCAAGCGCCAGTCGGGAGGCACCTCCTACAACGGCGGCACCACCGCCAACGACGTTGAGCAGGGTCTTTGTGCCCCCCTCACCTTCATCTTCGCGCGAGGCAGCACGGAGCCCGGCAACATGGGCTTCACCGTCGGCCCCGGGCTTGCCCGTGCACTTATCCAGGCCCAAGGCAACGACGGCGTCATCATTCAGGGCGTCGAGTACAGCGCCACGATCCAGAGCAACATATCCATGGGCAGGGACGGCGGTCCCCAGCTCGCGCAGCTCGTGCAGCAGGCGCGTCAGAACTGCCCCGACACCACGATCGCGATTGGCGGCTACTCGCAGGGTGCCACGGTCTGCCACTACGCCGTCACCCAGGCGGGTGCCGAGGGGGTCTCCTCCGCGGTCCTGTACGGCGACCCATTGGACGGCCAGGACATGGGCGGTGTGCCCTCGAAAGGCTTCTGCGGTAACTTGATAGTCCTTCCCCCATCACTCTGAGAAACCGGAGCGCATTTGGCTGACTACCTCCCCCAGCCTCCGGCGACGGCGTCTGCGAACTCGGTGGCTTTGCCATCAGCCCCGCTCACCTGAGCTACACCACCAACGGCGACATCGACACCGGCGCCCAGTTCATCCTGTCGAACCTGAGTGGCGGCGGTGGCGGCAGCGCCGCCAGCGATTCCGCCGAAGGCGACTCCGCATCCTCGGGTGGTGCTGCCTCCGGCGACGCTGGCTCCAGCGGCTCTGGGTCCGGCGGCTCTGGGTCCGGCGACTCTGGCTCGTCGTCCGGCGGCCTCGGCGGCTTACTCGGCGGCTCTGGCTTCCCCAGCCTCGGCGGAGGTTCCGGCGGCGGCAGCTCGCCTTTCGGTGGTCTTGGTGGCGGGTCGAGCGGTGGCAGCTCGCCCTTCGGCGGCCTGGGCGGTGGCTCCATCGGCGGGGGCTTGCCTTTCGGTGGTCTCGGCGGCGGCTCAAGTGGCGGGAGCTCGGGCCTCGGCGGCTTGGGTGGTTCCAGCGGCGGCAGTTCGCCCTTTGGTGGCCTCGGCGGTGGCTCCAAGGGGGGAAGCTCGCTTTTCGGCGGACTGGGTGGCTTGAGCAAGGGCCTGGGTGGTCTTGGTGGTGGCAGCTCTGGCTTCCCCAGCTTCGGCGCGCGCAGCACTGAGGCCGCCAGCGAGCCCCCGGCGGACGACGAGGGTGCGGCGCCGGCGGTCGAGGCTGAGCCTACTGGTGAGTCGATCATCTTGGTGTGAAGGGTGTTGCTTTGGCGGCAGGACTGACCAGACTGCAGCTTAAGTGCGTGAAGGGATGAGGTGAGGTTGGGCTGCAAGCGGCGCGTCTCCTTTTGCAAGGGTGGTTGCTCGCCCTTTAATGGTATTGATGGATTTCATGGCAGGGTTACCTTTTCGCTTTTCTCATTAGATTGGAAGTGGTTCGTTATACAACACTCGGGACAAGCTGGAAGTCTTCCCTGTACTTGTGAAGACAACAGTGCATCACTTTTGATGTCGTCCAGCTCCACTACTTGCTACACTGTCGAGAAGCGCCCTAGTAAACCGTTTGTTCTTTTATGAACATCTGGAAATCTGCCAAGAAATGGTCGAGCGTTGCTCCAATGTCTCTGTCAAGACTGACAGAAGGCATGTCGTGATCCGCGTGGGTGACCGAAGATCAATGGGTGTTCAAAAACCTGTTGGTCTGGCAAAGATTGCTATCACGGGCCTTGATCGCTCGCTATCCTACAAAGACAATGCGACTGCACACGGGATTCTATACGACGCTGTGTCCGACCCAAGGTTCCAAAGCATCACGTCACCAACAAGGAAAGGTCACAGGCTCATTAGGTGATCCTCATTGCTTCTCAGGTCTCAAAATTTGTATTCAACGTAGCACTTCCGAGCACTTCATGCCCTTAACTCACCCCTGTCTAATGTCGTTAAAGCGCGTCCGCCAGCGGCACACGTGTCTCAAACAAAACCCCCCTGGCACAACACTGCTGCCGCATTCCGTCGCCCAAAAGCCCGCCAAGCCTGCTCCAATGGATGTATCTCTCAAGCTGCAACGCTCCCGAACGCCCCAACCGCCTCTTCCCTTTGCGAATTCAGATCTATGCGTCTTCCAGCGCCCGTCTCTGTGCACGTTCGCCTTTCATGATGCATACGAAGTCCAATCGTCGACTCTCTCCGGGCACTGGCAAATTGACCCTGTCTCGACACTTTCTCGTGGCCGGCAGTAATATAGCGTGTCCATTATCTCGTGATGACTCTCAATGCTGTTTCCCAGAAGCTCATATGAAGTTGTTGACCTTTCGTTCGCATACTCTTGCCGTCGGCTCAGCTGGGCTCCCTTTCTGACGCACCGGCCGGCTGCTCTGTCTCGGGCTCCGCCGTCGCTGGATCACTGGGCAGCACATTCTCAGACCCAATCCCCGTTTCCGGCGCAGCAACGCACTCAGAAGGCTGCTCTCCTTTCTCCTTCGCCTGCTCATCCGCCAACCGCTTCTGCTCCTGCGTCTGCTCGCTCCCGGCCTCGTCTCTCGTGAACGGATCGTCAACCGCGGCAGCAACCTTGACGCCCTCCGACGGCTTCTGCTCATCCACATTCGAGCTCGTCGGCAGCTTCTCGTCCGGCCTGGTATCGGCGGCGAAGATATCCTTCTGCGCCTCCTCGAACCACCCGCCAGACTCCCAGTTGCCCTGGCGGTAGAGGTTGGCGCGCCGCGTCGGCGGGTCGACGATGCCGCGCATGATTTCGAAGAGACGGTCGAAGGAGATGGGCTTGAGGATCCAGCCGTCGAAGCCGGCGTCGATGTAGGTTTGGCGTTCGTGCTCGACGAGGGAGGCGGAGACGGCAATGACGGGGACGCGGCCGTTGAGCGAGGCGCGAGTGGATAGGAGGTGCGTGGGATGTGACTTTTCGAAGGAGCGGATAATTTTGGTGGAAGTCAAGCCGTCGACGATGGGCATCTGGATTTGCTGTTAGTCACGCGCTTCAAGTTGCACCCAGGGCTGCGGCTACTTACCTGCATGTCCATGAGGACAATGTCGTAGTGCCCGCTTTGGCTACCGTATTCGCTGGCGCACTCCTCGCCGTTGGGCGTCAGCGACACTGAGTGGCTGATCTTCTCGAGGCGCTTCTTGATGATTCTGCTGTTGACCGGGTCGTCTTCTGCCACAAGAACGTTCATGCGATCCGGAGAGGTCGAGTCCCGGCTGGAAGACGGCGGTGCCTCTTTGGGGGGGCGAGTGACGTATGCACCCCCACTAGCGGGCCTTGTTTCTAGGACCACGGCAGAAGACTGAACCGAATCTTCTGCCAATTTAATGGGTCGAATGGGCATTCCAGAGTCCTTCACCAGGCTCTCGCCAGGCCTTTCCGCCCTTGTTCCAGCTGTCAAGTCCATCGTCCTAGGCCGGCCGTTAGCCGGCGAGCCCGATGAATCCGCTATCGTGGTGGTGTGTCTCTTCTCGAGCGGCGGTCGCATGGGAGCGCCGCCACCGGCTGAGTGCGAGCTTCTTGGCCTACGGGAGGTGTCACCCTGTTGGCTGGCTGACTTTGGAGGCTCTGATATAGCTTCGATGAGTCTGTCGGCCTCACTCTTCCCGCTTCGCTGGGAGCCCATGCTAATGTTGCTGCGATGTGACTTCATGCTGCGCCCGCTGTGCTTGCTTGTGACACTACCACGGCTATTCTCGCGGGACAAACGGGCCTCACGTCGAGGATGTTCGGCAGAAGGGCGACGTCTGGCGCTCACGCTACCTCGTTCGACGAGTGTGACCTCGCCTTCGTGTCTGGGAGTTATTGGGGCTGGTGGAGTTTCTTGTTGAGGTGTGATCGGGGTTTCCGCTGGAGCAGGCTCGATGACTTGCTGCGAGGGCTCTGAATCAGGAAGATCGAACGGGAGAAGGATAGTGAAGCGCGAGCCTTTTCCTTCTTCCGACTTGAGCCGAAGCTGCCCATTCATATTCCTGATAATGCGCGCGACGACTGCTAATCCGAGGCCAAGCGCTCGGTCGTCGTCTTTCTTGTATGGCTCAGGGAGCGCTTGTTGTTCTGGCGAACGGGGCTTGTTGAGCAAGTCGGCAGCTTCGCTCTGCACTTGCTCGAGTTCACGGAACAACTGGTCAAGCTTCTGCGAGCTCATGCCTACCCCTGTATCGACCACTGACACTTCGACTTCGCAGTGCTGCTCTTTGCGAGATGCGACAGACATCTCGACTGTGACGCCACCAGCTGCCGTGTTTTGAATCGCATTTGCAGTGATGTTACTTATTGCCTGACGTACTCTTCGTTGATCACCTATGACATTTGCAGGTAGCTCAGATCCGTTTGTGACCTCATATGTGATGCTCTTGCGTTTCGCGTCGCCCTTGTAGTTATCGGTAGCTTCTGTCAGGGTCGCTCGCAGGTCGAACACCTCATCTTTAACCAGCTCACCACCCTCCTCTGTCTTAGTGAGGTCCAAGAGGTCATTGATGACGTAAATGAGCGACTTGGAGGCCGAATGCGATTTCGCGAGGTTGTCTCTGGTCTCCTGGTCGAGAGATCCTTCCATTGCGATCTCGAGGTAGTTGATGATTGCATTGAGCGGTGTGCGCACCTCGTGCGCCGAATTTGCCAGCAAGAGACGCGTGAGCTGACTGTTTTGTAATGCTGCCTCCTTCTGCCGCCAGACTTCGATGAATTTGCCGTAGACCAGACAGAGAACGGCAGCAGTCTCGATCTCTTCTTCCGTCCATTCTCGACACTTGCCAACCACCGTTTCACTCCATGTCTTGAAACTTTTTCGCGGCTCCAGATAACCTTCTGTGCCTTCCTTGATGTATTTTTCGTACGGGTTTCCAGCCCACTTGACTTCCCTAAGCTGCCCTTTCCGAAAGAATACGATGAAGTCCTCACCACTGCTCGATAACGGCACGAGCAAAAGGCCGGCAAGTACCGTGAATCCGGGCTCGTATCTAAGATCTGGAAAGTCGTCTCGAATGTCCTGAGAAGTCATGACACTCGTGAAGCTACGCATGCGGAGGTACTCCAGCATAGCAAGCGCTTCCTGTGATTTTTCCGGATTGCCCATAATCTTGGTTTCACCGCGGATGGACAGCAGCCCAAAGTCAGCGTCAAAGAGCTTCAATAAGTCGTCCGAGGATGCGATGATGTAACCGGAAGGGTTGCTTTGCGTAGGCACTGTGTTGATGAGCTTGCGTGCCTGAAGCCGAGAAGCGTACGAGAGTCGCTCGATGTTTCTTGATGCTGAATCCCCAACGAGCCGGCACATCTTGCGGATAGGGAACGACACTCTCATGCCCTTAGAACCATAAGAATGGCATGAGATCAAGCCCCACAGCTCGTCAAAAGCGTTGATCGATATCGACATTGATGAGCGCACTGCCATGTTGGTCAAATATTTGAGATGAATGGGCGACATGGCGCGAAGGTAAGAATGCGTCAAGTCGAGGGGTGTCTCCAAGTCTTGAACCGTCCGACACACCAGACGAGCAGTTTCCTGATCGCGATCGTAGAGCATGCGGACCTTGTTGATCTTGTACAGGTCTCTCGCTTGCTTCGGAATATCGCTTGCAGGGAAGTTCAGGCCCTTGTACAGGTCCTTGGTCGCACGAGGATCCACCAATTCTGTCACAACGCGTCCATTCCACGCTTGGTCGAACTGATAGACCATCACCCGGTGAAAACCTGTCAGCTCCTTGACCACCCCGACCAGCACCTTGAGGAACGTGTCCAGATCAGGTGCGGCGGCTAGCTGCTCTTGCACTTGAGACATAATGTTGAAGACCTCCATTGTAGCAGCCTCGCCTTTGCGTTTCCGCGCACTCCTGAGGACTCGTAATGGCTTACTTGAGTTGTGTGTGCTTTCTTCGAACTCTTCCTCCGTGGGCTGGCTATCGAGGGTATCTTCAGGGCGCTCTGTAGTAGGCTCGTTGGCTGGTATCAAAGGGTTCGCCGTGTCGTCCTCGAGTTCAAACTCGCAGATTAGCAGGTGGGGATGACGGTCGTTGATGTGCATCGCACACCAGAGCTTTTGAGTCTTGCGTTGTGGTGAGCGAATGGATATGGTAAAGACCTCTGGACCATCGTTCATGACGTCTGATTCCTCATCTCTGATGAAATCGACATGATCCAACAGATTATCCGCTTGCTCCTCGGAGAGTATGTCGGTGAAGCTCTCGAGCCCGAACAGCTGTCTTGGTGTGTATCCGATCAAACGCTTAGAATTCTCGCTGACAACCCTCACGATCAGCTTGCCTTCCTGCTGCTCCTCAAGAGCGATCAGTAGTCCAAAGCCTTGGACAGCGCCAGGAATGTGGATGGGCTCATCTTCACAACGCTGCAGGGTGTCACCACCACGACCCGTGATGACTGCATGTCCTCCCTCTGTGACCACGTGCTTGAACCGTGCAGTCAAGAGCCCTCCCATTTCATCGACACTGGTCTTGCTCGCGCGTGATGACGGCCTTTCGCTGGCAGGGAGAGCTTCGTCCCCTTGGGCACTCCCATTGTTTTCTGCGTCGTTCACCATCTCTGTGAAATACTGTGACTGTTGCCGGGGTCCTGGGGTATTTTGAGCTGAAGACGCGGTTTGTTTGGAAGCAGAGCTGTGACGGCGGTCGTGGCCAACTCCATCCGACTTCAGGGAGGGCGGACGGTCGATGCTACCCTGACGTGGCCTGCCGTCGGAAACCCTGTTGCCTTTGCGCCGTGCATGTGCGGCGCTCGCAAAGTAGCCGCTCTCCGATCTCCCGCCTTCTGACCTGTCTGACTGTCTGTCGGAATACGCTGCTGGCGTTGATGTGGGGTCGACCGACACTACAGATCGGATGGGAAACACGCGATCAGCCGCATCCGGGCTGATCGGACCTCTGAGACTCGGCGACAGCGGCTGTTCTGCAAAGTCGACGCGTTGTGATGTGAAAGGCGTGATGCTTGGGGGCAATGAGGGTGTCTGCTTTTCTGGCAACGCCGATCCCTCCTTCGCACCACCGTGGATAGTAGCCGAGCCGCTTGACGCTCCAGAGATCTCGTCTCGCTCCACGTTCGGGGCCGTTGGCGCATCGCTCGTCTCCCTATCGTCAGACATGCTGCCTCTCTTCTCTGGATGAGCAAACCAAAGTTCCTCACGCCGAGTGTACCGTGACCGCGTTGTGTCTCTAGCCCAACGCGCAATAGGTCGCCTCCTTCATGGCCTCCTGATTGCGAACCAGTACTGGTGTATAGCTCTTTCTTATCCCTGGCCCACAACGCAGACACAACCTTCGCTAGAGATTCTTGGAAGGGCGTGGCCCGAACAGTGTCCTGTCGTCAATTCCTGAAATGAGGAGCCGTTCGTAAGCTTCGTGCGGGTGTCAAAGTCGGTCGATGGTCGTTAAATGCGCCTTCAAGCTGAGTTCGGCCGATGCAGTGCTATAGTGTGGACAGGCGTGTCTCCTGGGCGGGCGTGGCGAATGGTGCTGTTCGGGGATGTCGCCGCAACGTTCAAAGCGCGGCGCTCAAAATCAATTCGTAGGGACGTGCGGTCGAGGCTGTAGATGCAGAAAGGTCGTAGTATTGCGCGCACGGTTTTAGTATGGGGAATACGACAGATTGAAAGGCGTGGCGGCGAGAGGTGGGAGTAAGTCCAGGCGAGATTGCAAGACGACGTAGAACGAAGAATTCCGGTTCGGATGGATCCCGCTTGAGAAGGTCAACGGAGCCACAAGCGACTATTCCCAGCACGGCCACCACTACACAGTTATGTGACTCAGGCGCTACCTTATTATCCTCTACATTTTCTCCATTTTATTCTACTGCTCCGTTCGAGATGACTTGAGTAGAATTTTGCATTTTAATCTATTACCGTCAACCCTCGAAGTACTTTATCAAGGACAACCGCGTGCGCTGCGGCATACGGCTTCGACATGGGATGACCGGAGTCTGGTAGCACGCACGCGCCGGTTCCGCCACGGATCCTGTCCTCACGATTTAAGCCGTGTTAATATTTGTGTCTAAAGGATACAGTATCGAGTACTGAACTATCGTTCGAAAGCCGCACTTGGCCTACGCGCAACCATCAGGATCCCTCTTGTCTCTGATTCTTACAGTTCCTGGTGTCGTCAGGCAACGCAATTATGACGCATCACTCGTGGCTGTGCTGGCGATCTCAAACGACAGACGAAACAGAAAAGGTACTACACGTGAGCATTAGAACAATGAAAAGCGGCTGCTGGACAAAGCAACCAGGAAGGATAACATAAGGCCTCAAATGAGGCCACAATAATTAGAAGTGCGAACTGAGACTGGACTGGCTGCTCTTCAGCCACAAGGTCGTCCGGTTCCGGGCGGTGGCCCGTGAACGTCAAGTGGAACCAACTTATAGATTGGCAACATTCGCCGGCGTGATTGGTTCCCGTTTCTCCAGATCTTCGATCCGGGCCAGCTCTGACCAGCCCGCCAGGTTAGCGGTTTCCTTGAGCTTCATCTTCAATTTGTGATGGGTTTGGCGATGAAGTATCCGGTTCTTGGGGTTCTTCAGGGTCGTCTTGGATAAAGAAGCCTCGGGAACACAGTCGCATAAGTATGGGACTCACTTTAATGCACCAAACACCGGCCAGCGGCCGCAGGGAGTAGTTGCGGCGAGCTCGTCAAGGCCCCGGAGTGGAGGATGAAGTGGCGTGGTTGCGCCCGCTTAGTCACCGCACATGTTCGCCCGGTCATCACCAGCATCACCATTCCTCTACTTTTGCGATGATCACTCCCAACGGTGAACTACCACGCCTCTGGCCGATAACAAAGTCTGCGCGCATATTTGTGGGGCATATTGAGCTGACCATGGCACCTACAGCACGGGCGCCTGCCAGGCCTGCAAGCTGCCGGGAAAGCAGTTTTACTCTCCCCCAAACCGAAAACACGCATCGCAGCCACGAGCTCAAAGTCGCATTCGTATCACTAGGATGTTGCGACTCCCGAATCATCAACCAGGTCCTCCCAAGGATCGCAAGCCTTCCAGATGTGTCGGTACGCTCGGTGCTGGACAAGAACTTCCGCAGCCAGGACTTCATCCGCTCGTCCTCGTACTCCCTCACCTCGGGGAACAGCAGCCGATTTGGCGGAGGAGAAGATTCCGAAGACATTGAGAAAGAGGCGGCGCAACTGTGCGAGTGGGCAAATCTCCTGGTGCTGGCACCGATCGATGCGAACATTCTTGCAAAGATGCTGCACGGGCATACCGACAACCTCGTGCTGGAAGTGCTTCGCAGCTGGAACGTCTCGAAGAAGATTCTGCTTGTACCGGGCATGTCATCACTCATGTGGGAGAATCCAATGACAAAGAAGCAGATCTCGAAGATTCGCAAGAAGTGGAACTGGATACAAGTGCTGCAGCCGATACTGTGGAGTTTCGAGACAGAAGAGAAGAAGGTCTTATCTTGGGACGCTGCCATCGACTTAGTGGATGCAGTGCGCAATCAGGTGGATCTAATGAACATCGGGCAGGACATGGAGGTCTCACCCTCGTCACGCGCAGTCTTTACTGGCTCTTCGACAAGGACTGGCGCTGCGCTGCCGCCTGAGCTGTGGACAATGGTGTTCGACTTTGCCGGAGATTGGGAACTTGCGCAGGCTCTCCACGTTTACACAACCCTCAAACCTCCAAATGAATGGGCATCTCACGCAAGTGCCCACGGTCCGAGAAATTACATGGAAGCTCTCGAGTTCGTCATCTTAAGGGGAGATCTGGAGGATGTGAAGAACTTCATCACCACCCACAGCGTACCACGCTGGTTGTCGAAGCTGTGCGTGAGACTCATCATGAAGTTTGCTCTCACGCCCCTGTTAGCGCATCTCGAGGCGAACCACAAGGACCTGTTCTGGAAAACATTTGGCCACACCTTCCTGCCCGACAAGGCATCTTCTGTGTTTGGCCGTACAGAGATCCTCGATTTCTGGCATACCTCTCCTTCCTTTTTGACGAAAGAATACAACACTGAGGCTCTAGACGGAGCTTCTCGCGCAGGCTTCGTGAATGTACTGGAGTGGTGGCAAGCATCGGGTCTGCCGCTCAAGTTCACGGAAGCTGCTTTGGAGCAAGCAAGCAGTCAGGGGCACATTGCGGTTTTGGAATGGTGGAAACTTCAAGCCACCGGCGGTGAAGGCTTGAAAGATGAGGCCGGGCAAATGAAAAAGGTCCGTTTAGATCCCGGGAAGAGTATCTGTTACGCCACACAAAACGGACGAACGGACGTCGTCCGCTGGTGGGCTCACAGTGGGATTGCCTTCCCGCATGAAGACACGGTGGCGAGGCTGGCCTCGACTCACGGACAGGTGGATATTTTGCAGCTGTGGCACGAGCTGAAGGGCAGCAAAATGATCTTCGACAATCAAGTGCTAGTCGGCGCTTCGAAAAATGGCAATGTCAAGGTCTTGGAGTGGTGGAAGCAGAGCGGCTTGAAGGTGGAATACAAAACTTGCGATGTTGAGGAAGCGTTGGAGGACGGGGATGAAGGGGAGCGGGGCATGCAGGTCAAGAGATGGTGGGCGAGGAACGGATTGAACCTGGGAGTTGGGACAAGCGAATGGATGAAGACGAAGTTCTTGAACGCTTGATGTTGATTGTTGATTAGCGTTCCAGCGTGGTTTGCACGGTGTTGGGGTGGGTTCAGATTGTCATTGGATGGGATCGCACGACTTGACGCAGCGTCGGGTTCGTGCTGGGGCAATGGCCTATCAGTCCTACAGTCGGGAAATGTAAATGTCTGTCAAGAGGTGGTTATGTCCTCTTGACTTTTAATCGTGTAGTACCTTGCAGGTAGTTGTCCTTCTCGCCACTGCGTCACTGTCTTGACACAGGTCGAGACTGCCACGTGATGTGGCTGGCCGACCAACCCGCCGTCGGAGCCGGAGGGTGATTGGGCGACGCGGCTGGTGCAAGCGTCCGACGCCTCAACACTGCTCGAGGACTCCTCAAGCGTTCACATCTTATCTTACGTTTCCCATCCATCACTTGCAGGCCTCTCAGTATTTGTCTTCGTCGACTATGCTGGATCGGCAGAGCGATCGCTTGAGATGGAGGCTGACTGGAACGAGGTGCGACTCCCCGAGCTCGGCGGGCCTCCATTGCCAGCGGCATCAGAGAAGACGCCTCTTCGCGACGGGCTCTTTGCTGATACCTTCACCGTGTAGACCAATCGGGTAGCTTTTCCGGGTCCAACACCTAATGCGCCGCCTTCTGCGGTGGCCACCTTCGCGTTTGATCCGGTGCAGGAGCTGCTGTGGACAGGCAATGAATATGTAAGCTCACTTCCGCGATGATGACTTGCTTCTTTTCAGTCTCGCACGCTTTCTAGCAATACCCCGAAGGTCGCTGAGTCTGACTCTCGATAGGGACGCGTCACATCATTCTACGGTACCGAGTTGCAAAAGCACACATCGTACCGTGGCCACTTGGGCACCGAGCCCGCGCCACGAGGCACTCTCGCCAGCGCACCTGTGAAGCAGCTTCTCTTTTGCGACACAGGCGTCATCTCATTGTCGACCAAGAGCGTCCATCTTTCGAACCGCAAGGGACTTACGAAATGGCATCTTCAATTGAGCGAAATGACCGATCTGCGGTGCATGAGCTTCACCAGCACCAGTGCCAACGAACTCGTCGTCGCAGGGTGTCAACGCACGATGTACCGCATTGATGTTGAGAAGGGCGCTGTGACAGAGACTCTGTCGCAGGACCCTCCGGTCGCTTACACGATCATGAAGCGCGCCAACAACTTCATCTGCGCGGCTGCTCATGGAGGATCGATCCACATTCTGGACGCGAAAACTTTGACTATTGTCAACAGCTGGAAAGCTTATGCTGGCACTGTCAACGACATGGACGCTAGGGGCGACTATCTCCTGACGTGTGGCTGGGCGGCGCAGCAGTATCACGGGCTGGCGCTGGAACGACTCGTCCGAGTTTACGACCTGAGACTACACAGATCAATTGCGCCAGTCACCTTCGGTCAGGGCGCGGCGTTCGTCCGTATGCATCCGAAACTCTCGTCCACGTGTGTTGTCATGTCACAGATGGGTGCGATACAGTCAATCGACGTGCAAAATCCGGATATCCCGATGATGCGTTTTGCACTGACATACGACGCACAACTGACCGGGCTAGAACTCATGCCCTCGGGGAGAGGCTTCGCAATGACCGATAGCCATTATCATATCACGCTTTGGGGGTCTGCGACGAAGATGCAATTCACCGAATATCCTCAACCCACCGAACTGGCCGATGCTGTTCTGCCGGAGAAGTCAATGGATTGGTCATCAGATCAGCCGCTGAGTAACATCGGTATGCCGTATTATAGGGAGACTCTGCTATCTGCGTGGCCGAGCAGCTTGGTGCATGAAGTTGGAGCCCCACCCGCGAAGATCGATGCTGCTGTTTTGACGAGTCTCAGAAAATCCGAGTACGGAGCTGTGGGTCAGAATCCTCGCAAAATCAAACGCAATCAAGTTCAAGATACTAGATCGATGCAGAAAACTGCTCTTCCAGCGCCAAAGTTCTTGAGCGAACAGCGCAAAGCAGAGGACACGAGCCCGGAAGTTGAGAGAAGGCTCAGCGAGGACATCGGCAAAACGATCGAGAGTCTCACCATCAACGGTGGACCGCCAATCTACTATCAGCCACAGAAGATGGCGTACAGCAAATTTGGTGTCGACGATTTCGATTTCAAGTACTTCAACCAGACTCAGTTCTCTGGCCTAGAGATCCATATTGTCAACTCGTACGCAAATCCTGTGCTGCAGATCTTCAGATTCACCAACGTCATCCGTAACCTGGCTTTGAAGCATACAGCGCAAGACTGCAGACTGGAGCATTGCATGCTTTGCGAGACAGGGTTCGTGGTCGATATGCTGGAGAAAGCGCAGGGTCTGATTTGCCAGGCGTCCAACTTCTTCAAATCACTCAGCAAGCAGCCGAATGCGCCTGGCCTGGCCTTCCTGGAGGAGCACACCTTCAACACACCTCTAACGACAATGGTGCAGAACCTCACTCGATTTCTCCTCCCGACGCTGGATGACAACTTTCGGCGGATTGCCGGCCCGACTGGAGAGGTGCAACTAGCGCTTGGAACGATAGGACGAGGCTACAGCGCATGCACAACTTGTGGTTACGAGGACTCGAAGGATCAGGTGTGGTTCAGTCACGATCTAATCTACCAGCCAAGAACCCCAAAGCCTCAACAGCGCAGCCTCCGGCCGTATTTCTCGCGATTGTTGAAGGACTCAATGGAGCGACACGATCAGCACAGAGGATGGTGCATGCGATGCCGTGGCTACAAAGCCATCCGATCACGCCGAGCATTGATGCGGCCGCCATCCGTGCTGATGCTCAATGCCGCAGCTCATACTGCCGAGTCGAAGCAACTGTGGGCCACACCAGGCATTCTGCCAAAACAGATCGGTATCATTGTGCACGACGGACAGTTCTACTGCTACGAGGGGCAGGACCTACAGCTGCACTTGCAACGACGAATCTATGACATTACGGTGTACGAGCTTGTGGGCGTGGTGGCAGATGTGACGGCGACCGAGAGTCAGAAGTCGCATCTAGTGTCGCTCGTCAATGTCGGCATTGCCGATCCTGACGCCTCTAAAGGAGAGAGCTGGCACCTCTTCAACGACTTCATGGTCCGACCAGTGTCTGCAAAGCAGGCGCTTCACTTTGACCCTCGATGGAAGCTGCCTTCGGTCATTACTTACCAGACGGAAACAATGTCTCACAAGGTGGACAACACCTGGCGGACGCAAATCGACACCAGTATCCTGTTTCGAAGTGTCGTTCAGCCCTCATTCACGCCGACGTACAAATGTCGACCACTGTCGGACTCGGACCCGCTTCCGAACGAGGATACGCATTGCGCCATCGATGCCGAGTTCGTTCGTTTGCTGCGGGAAGAAATTGACATGAACGCAGACGGCAAACGAGCAATCACACGTCCAGCTCGGTCGGGTCTGGCACGAGTCTCAGTGCTGCGGGGAGAAGGTCCGGACGAAGAGCTGCCGTTCGTGGATGACTACATCGCCATTGGCGAACCAGTTGACGACTACTTGACCCAGTACTCCGGCCTTGAACCAGGCGATCTGACCACAGGCATGAGCCGCTTCTCTCTCGTCAGCCTGAAAGAAGTCTACAAAAAGCTCTGGGTCCTGCTGAACCTAGGCTGCAAATTCATCGGCCACGGGTTATCGAGCGACTTCCGCACAATCAACATCCACGTCCCCGAGGCGCAGGTCGTCGACACGCAAGAGCTCTTCTCGCTCGGCGACCGGACGCGGCGGAAACTGTCGCTGCGGTTCCTTGTCTGGTTGCTGCTTCAAGAAGACATCCAGCAGAACGTGGCGGCCGGGCACGACAGCATCGAGGACGCCCGCTCGGCGCTGAAGCTGTGGAGGAGATACCAGGAATACGCCGCCCACGGCGAGGTAGAGGCGGTCAAGGATGCGATATTTCTCAAGGGCAAGGCGACGGACTACAAGGTGCCGAATGCGAATAAGGGGTTGCGAGGATCTGATACGCCAGAAACGAGCGTGCCCAGTACGCCGGAGAGAAGGACGGCGAGTGTGAGGATAAGCACGCCCGCGAGGTCGGATATTGCCAGCCCGCTGAGGTAGCAGTCGTTGTCGTTTTACAGCCGCGGGCTCACGCCCGTGAATGGAGATGACAGTTTTCACATGAATATACTACTTAGGTCTGACGTTTGACATACGTGTAGCGCAGGTGTTCCGCGAACAGTAGACCGGAGGCCTGCCGGCTGCTGTACGCTGTTCCGAATTTCCCCGGGCCATTGTAGCTCCTGCGGTCTTGACTACGAACCTACCCGAACGAGATTTCTCTCAAATCCACTTTGAACTGCTATCCAGCGCCTAGATCATCGATGTGCGCTTCTCGTTACATACAAAGCCGAAGGAGGACAAGAGTGGGGGCAGCAAACCCGGCCTAGCCCTCGTGGCAGCTCACGTTCACCCGCCAAAGCCGTGTCTCGGCGTGGAGGAGGGGCGCCGGACTGACGGTACATCCACGACAACACCCCTCCATCCGCGCGCGCCTGTCCCCAGACTTCCCCGCCAATCTCGAGCGGCACGAGGGGCTCAGGGTCGGCACATGTCGAGCAGAGGCTTGCTGCGGCGGGGTGACGACACGCGCCGGACGCTCGACACGCCAGCCTGTGCGCCGTGGGCGAGAGGCGGTCGTCGATGGCAGAGCCTAGGTTGCTCTGTGCCTTCCCCATGGGCAACTAGAGCAGACACTCCGCGCGAGCTTCCATTAGAACCCCTCCCTCTGTTGACTGCTATCGTCATCACCGCGCCCATCCTTTGCTCCGTGGCCGTATAAATGCGCGAGGAGGATCATGCCCCACGCAGCATTTCTCCTGCATCCCAACCAGAAGCCTCGCAAGCCGTCTGCCCGTCTATCTTTCAGTGCCAACGATCAATTGCTGTTTGTCGTCGCCCCGTCCGCCCACCAACGGTCTAAGCCCGTCAGCCTCGGTGCCGCGCCCCGGGACATTTTCGTGGCCCTGCCTAGCACACGACTCTCACGCGGGACCGTCGCCGCCGCAGAACAGCGTGCTGTGGGAAATCACGGAGCCCATTCCCATCCTCTTGCTTAGCACACGATTGGCTGCAGTTAGAAGATAATTACTTCTGGCCCCCCTCCTCCTCCCCATGTCGGCGCAGGATATAAAGACCCCGTCGGCCGCCGCTCCGACAAACCGTCCCTTCACCCCTCCTGCCCCAGACGCCTCCAACGATTTTCTTCGCGAGCAGGTCAAGAAGCAGCAGAGCAACAACTTCCACAGCTCTTCTCTGAATACATCGCTCAAGATGGTCGCCCAGCAGAGCGTCAACAAGACGGCGCTGCACCCGGGTGGTGTTGCGTATGTTTCTCCTTAGCACTCGGATCTTCCTCTCTTCCTCTCTCCAGCTTGCCTTGGCTTTCTATGCACACATTGAGCAGAAGAAGCTGACAACAGGTTTGATACAGCCCTCAGGTCGAGCACACGGAGATTGAGGAGGAGTTGCACGAAAGAGCACACATCGACTACGACCGTGTCTCCATCGTACGTCGCGTCCCGCTCCCTTGCTTTCCAAGCGTGCTGCTGTCCTTGGACCGGGCTGACCCTTTCGTTTCCCCTCCAGATTGCCAACCCCTCGGTCCCCGCGCTCTACGAAGATGCGCTCGTTTACGAGACCGGCTCGGCCATCACCTCGAGCGGGGCTCTGTCCGCCTACTCTGGCGCGAAGACCGGCCGCTCACCCTCGGACAAGCGCATTGTGGAAGAGGAGGGCTCCAAGAACAACGTCTGGTGGGGCCCAGTCAACAAGCCCATGACTCCCGAGGTACGTCCACAGCTCTTACCAATTGCTTGCTCGCCATTCGTGACGCCCCCAGTGATTTCAATGCCCGCGCCCTGCGAGCGCGTGTTCGCGCGGAGCAGCGTGCCTGCGTCATGGGTCCGCGCTGGACCGAGCTGCAGACCCTACTCCCCGCACTTCGGGCGTTTTCGGGCCCGCTTACCCTCGCGTCACGTGCACGTCACCTCCTTCCCTTTGCGGCCGCTAACACGTGATTGACAGGTCTGGCGCATCAACCGCGAACGTGCCGTCGACTACCTGAACACCCGCAACCGTATCTACGTCGTGGATGGCTACGCCGGCTGGGATGAGCGCTACCGCATCAACGTTCGCGTTGTCTGCGCCCGCGCCTACCATGCCCTCTTCATGCGCAACATGCTCATCCGCCCTTCAAGGAAGGAGCTGGAGGGTTTCCACCCCGACTACGTGATCTACAATGCCGGCGCCTTTCCCGCCAACCGCTTCACCACCGGTATGACCTCGTCGACCTCCGTCGCCATCAACTTCGCCGAGAAGGAGATGGTCATCCTCGGCACCGAGTACGCCGGTGAGATGAAGAAGGGCATCTTCACTGTGCTCTTCTACGAGATGCCCGTCAAGCACAACGTCCTGACGCTACACTCGTCGGCCAACGAGGGCAAGAACGGCGACGTTTCCGTCTTCTTCGGCCTGTCCGGCACGGGCAAGACGACCCTCTCTGCCGACCCCAAGCGCGCCCTGATCGGCGACGACGAGCACTGCTGGAGTGACCACGGCGTGTTTAACATTGAGGGCGGCTGCTACGCCAAGTGCATCGGCCTGTCCGGCGAGAAGGAACCCGACATCTATAACGCCATCAAGTTCGGCTCGATCCTGGAAAACACCGTGTTCGACCCGACCACGCGCGTCGTCGACTACGACGACTCGACCCTGACCGAAAACACCCGCTGCGCCTACCCGATCGAGTACATCGAAAACACTAAGATCCCATGCCTTTCCCAGAGCCACCCAACCAACATAATCCTCCTCACCTGCGACGCCCGCGGCGTCCTCCCGCCCATCTCCAAGCTCAACGCCGAGCAAACCATGTTCCACTTCATCTCGGGCTACACGTCCAAAATGGCCGGCACGGAGCAGGGCGTGACAGAGCCGCAGGCGACCTTCTCCTCCTGCTTCGCCCAGCCCTTCCTCGCCCTGCACCCGATGCGCTACGCCCGCATGCTCGCAGACAAGATCTCGCACCACAGCACCAACGCCTGGCTGCTGAACACGGGCTGGGTCGGCGCCGGCGCCACTACGGGCGGCAAGCGCTGCCCGCTCAAATACACGCGCGCCATCCTCGACGCCATCCACAGCGGCGAGCTCGCAAATCAAGAGTTTGAGGTCTACGATGTGTTTAATCTCAGTGTGCCCAAGGCATGCTCGAATGTGCCGGATGAGTTGTTGAACCCGAAGAAGAGTTGGACTGGGACGGCGGACTTTGGGGAGGAGGTGCGGAAGTTGGGGACGTTGTTTAATGAGAACTTTGACAAGTATAAGAGTGAGGCGACCGACGATGTTATTAAGGCTGGGCCGCAGGTGTAGAGGGTGGAATGATGGATGGGTGGGATGTAGCTAGATGAGGAAAGGAGTAGTATGTTTGACGATGCATGACGCGGACCCTAAGTTCGCTCGCAAGATCGGGCAACGGTGAATGGGGTATTTCGTTTCTCTGTTCATACGTGCATGGGAAGAGATGGCGCTATGCTCAACGTTCAAAGTATTGCACATCTTGCTTAAGCCTCTGGTCTTTCGTTCTGTTCACGAAGCGTTTTCTGAATTGGTGAACACTGACTTGTTGACGTTCACTCGGCCGGCAATGCATTTCGTGAGCATTTTTGAAGGCACCGACGAGTACTCAATGTTACGATTGAGAAAGCCACGAACCTTGTGTGAATTTGTATCGATCGTTCGGGCTGTGGTGCAAAATGCCTGTAATACAATTACCGTCGTCCACTCATAATTGTTCGGAGACTACCAAAAGAGCTGATCGGTATACGTCTCGGACCCTCTGGTGGCGACAGCCGTCCCAATTAGGCAGGCACGCCAGCTCCAGAACTTCACACATGCAATCAACACCTCCCGTCGCGTTCACATCGGACGTCAAGAACGCCTCCCCTCCATCCGCCCCGGCTTTCCCATTTCCTCTTGGTGCTGACAACTATGTCCGACCCCGCTCCAGCATCCACCTCCCAGGCCCCCTCACCCTCGCCCACTAGCACGCCCGAAGACACCGGGACTACGGACCTCCCACTCCCCTTAGCGGCGTCGACGCTTCTCACTCACTTGCCGAAACCCACGCAAGCGGCTTTGCAAACGGCAGGCGAACTGCTGGATGAGAAGGGCCAAGTGAGGACGAAAGGTACGGCCACCTCCCCCGGGTCTCCAACCCACTTCCATTCCCTCCAGCCTCGCCCTTCCCTTTTCCCTTTCCTCTGTCGTCCAACACTCACCAAACAAGCTCGACCCAACCCCCCACCATCTCCACCCTCACAAGCTGACCTACCCTTCCTTCTCCCCTTCAACAGTCAAGCTCCGCCTCACCCCGCTCCCCTCCACCCCCTCCATCGCGCCCGCCGTTTTCCAGTGCGGGACAGCACAGCGCTTCGACTTCGTCGTGCGGTTCGTGCGGAGGAAGCTAGCGTTGGGCGAGGCGCAGGGCGTGTACTGTTACGTGAACAAGGTGTTTGCGCCTGGGCTTGAGGAGGGGGTGGGGGAACTGTGGAGGGTGAGTCTTTTTGG
>JAWXCT010000152.1:113737-137850 GCA_034509035.1 Saxispiralis lemnorum
TTGCAGATGACGCCACTTGTAAGAGATGAATGAGGTGTGAAGGTGCAGGTACATAGATAACACCGCCCACACCTCCTTCCTGTTGCGAAGGAGATATCACTTATGATGTTACAGGAGCGCGTCAGCTGGCATGCGTAGATGTGAGACCGGCACTGCCGAGTGCCAAATTACATCCCCTTTTCAAACCTGATAATCCTCTCCTCCACCACTTCCTACCATTCTCGCCCGGCTTCTCCATTTCCGAATTCATAGACTGTTGTCTTGATGAGGCGCGAGCTCTGCACATTCAATATCAGCGCCACCGGCTAATAATACATTGTGAGTTTAGACCACAGCACGATTGAGCACTTGACGCGCTGGGTGGGGTCCGCGCGTGTCAGTACACTGGGGGAATGGCCAACGACGCGGCTTCTGGGTCCTTTGCGTACGACGCTCTTGCAGCAGCGGCGATGTGTGAATGCGTATGGCGCAGGTGACGAGATCCATTCTTCCCCATATGCAGGCATGTGTGCCCCGGCAATGGTTTGTTTGTCTTTCGCCCCTCCCCACCTCTTGATCGGCCCCAGCTTTTTCCATCTCTCTTCCGCATCCGTTCATTCTGGCTCCGATACTGCAGTACCTACATTACTTCCGCCTGAAACTCATTGAGCACTGCACGCGCCGCCACCAGCTTTTGTTGCACCACAGACGCCGGAAATCCTACGCCAAACTCAAGGAACAGGACACCATGGGTCCAATCGTTCACTGCGTCCGCCACGCCCAGGGCTATCACAATCTTTCCGTCGCCAACCACGGCATCAAGGATCCTCTTCTGACTCTCTACGGTGTTGAACAATGTGGAGCCTTGCAGCGCGACTTCCCGTCTATGAAGAATGTCCATCTCATTGTGGCTTCTCCCCTCAAGCGCACCCTCGACACTGCGTTGCTGAGCTTCGACTCGGCCATCAAAGAGAAGGGTCTGAGGATCATCGCCCTCCCAGAGTTGCAAGAGACCAGCGACCTGCCGTGCGATACCGGATCATCGCCCGAGGAAGTCATGAAAGCGTACGAGAACAAGCCCGTCGACTTCAGCCTGGTCAAGCCGGGCTGGGACAGCAAGAAAGGCAGATGGGCGCCCAACGCTGCCGCGATCGAGAAGCGAGCCCGTGAGGCCAGAGTGTGGTTGATGTCGAGACCTGAGCAAGAGATCGTGGTCGTTTCGCATGGTTTGTGGTGACCCGTTCCCGCACTCTGCACCATCCCCAACGCCTCTCACCTACCCCAAGGCCGGTCCTTTGCCACGACTGATGAGAGATTTTCTAGGTGGCTTCCTGCACTACTTCACCGAAGACTGGACAGGTGACAGCCTGAGCGGCACCAACTGGGCCAACACCGAGTTCCGGACTTACAATTTCAGCACCTACGCGCCCACTGATGCCCACTTCATCGAGACGCCCGAGTCACGCCATCGCCGTTACGGCGAGGAGAAGCCTCTGGACCACAACGAGGCGACGCAGCTCAAACGCACCACGACCGATGACATGAAGAAGGGCAGCAAGGCGTACCTCGATAAGCAACGACAGGCCGACGAGGTGAAGAGCGTTCAAGCCAAGGTATGACGCGCTGGAGTGTGTTGAAAGGGGAGTAGGAGGGTGTCCTGGCTTCGTGTGGAGGGTTTGAAGGAACGGGCGACTAATTATTCTTACAGTTGAGGCGGCAACGCTTGGATCGGAGAGACGATATTGCCTGTGGCTATGCATAGAGTGTTTGGCATGACGAGCTGTCGGTCGAGGGAGTGGAGAAGTTCTTGAGCTGGACTTTGGACATTGTGCGCATAAGAACGTAATACCCGATAGAACGATGTGTGTCCCCTGACCAGCATGCTTCACAATGCTTTCGAGGCGACACACGACTACAGGAGGACGGTTTCGAATCGACGTGTGCTCTCATCATGTGAAGAAGTCCATCTTGTAGGTCCATCAGTGGGCCCGATGTTACCTGAAGAGCTCAACCTGTCAGCGGCTTGGCACGTATAATGACCTTCCTTATTGGGAAGCCATCACGCACTTCGTGCCCTAATCTTCAGGAGTACTATCTTCTCGTCGACTGAATGGCTGTGAAAGCTTTTTATAATTTGGAGAGTGATTGCGAAAGTAAACGTGCCCACACATGCGCTGACTGTAAGCCCAGTTTCGCCCTGGGATCAACGACTTGCCTGGCTGGTTCTGCTTCTCCCAGAAAGAAAATCCATCATGTCCCTCGACTTCGGCCTCAAAGACGCTCACGTCCTCATCACTGGCGCAGCCGGCGGCATCGGCCTCGAGCTCGTGCACACCTTCCTCCAGCTATGTGCCCGCGTCACAGCACACTACAACACCAACATCGGCTCCCTCGTCACCCTTCCCTGCGTCCCCCTCCAAGCTGACGTCCGCAACGAAAACGACATTATCAACCTCTTCGCCCAAGCCGCCGAGTGCAACAACGGTCCCGTCTCTATCCTCGTCGTCAATCACGGCATCTGGCCCACAACTGACACGCCGCTCGTCGACATGGAGCTCACGCAGTGGGGCAACACGCTCGATGTCAATCTCACGGGCCCATTTTTGCTTTGTAAGCACTTTCTGCACGGCCTGCGCTCCGCTCCGGATGCCACGAGGGAGAAGGCGAATATCATCTTCATCGGCTCGACGGCCGGCAAGTTTGGCGAGGCGGGCCATGGCGACTACGCTGCGTCTAAGTCGGCGCTCATGTACGGGCTCGTGCCTACGCTAAAGAACGAGATCGTGCGAATCGCACCCCAGGGGCGGGTGAACGCGGTGTCTCCGGGGTGGGTGGGCACGCCGATGGCAGAGGAGAAGTTAAAGGATGAGGCGTTTGTCAGGAGGGCGACGGCGACGACGCCGTTGAGGAAGGTGGCGGGGACGGCGGACGTGGCGAGGCAGGTGGCCGTGTTGGCTAGTCCGGTGCTGAGCGGGCATGTGAGTGGGGAGAGTGTTATGGTGGATGGAGGAATGGAGGGGAGGGTGCTTTGGGCGGAGGGGGCTTGAGGGGGGGGCGGAGTTTGATGCAGGTGGATATGCACGACCTGCCTCATCATTTGACGGCTGCTGGACTCTTCAATACTGTACTAGTTCAATGTCGTCGCTCGATATGAATGTATCGAGAAGATAGAATAAAATGCGCATTGGTTCTCATGAATCCCCATGTTGTCGGCTGTGCTAAGGCGCTTAACCGCTGCGGTCCTTTGCAGCGCTTCGCTCACACGTTTGATTCGCTCTCATATTCCGGTGAAGATATCAAGCTTTATGCAAGTGCCCGCACTCGAGCAGCTGAACACGTTTGCTTCGCCTCAACTTCGAGCGTGGATAAATGTCTGCCTTCTTCAAGCCAGTTCCTACTCAGCAGAGCGATTCGAGAAGCGGACTGTTACATCAATCGCACGGCCAACACCTCATAAATTGATTCGATCCGATGGACACGGTAGAAGGGTTCTTGCGCCAAACGAAAGACCTCTTTGCCAGCGCCAGTACAGCCGTCAAAAGCTTCTTTCTCGCCATGGGAGGACTCTTCACCGAAATCTTCGACTGCTTCAAAGACGTCGGCGTAGCAATCCAACACGCAGCACAATGGCTCTCGCGAATGCCCTCAAACGTTGGACAAGCCATCAGCCGAGCATTTCATGCCGTCTATCTATGGATTGCAGCCGCCACTCTCGCCATCTGCAACGCCATACTCATTCTATTGATATCATTTCTCATCCTCGTGCTCATCTTCTGCGTTATGGGGCTCGTGTTCTGGATCTGGCGATCAGGGAGCTTCCGGCGCTGCTTGCACAATGTATGGGAGAGACATGAGGAGCGCCGACTGAGAGACGCGTGGAATGAGCGGGAACGCGCGTCTCTGCTACACCAGCAAGACGAGGAGTGCGGCAATCGTGGTTATCGAAGCTTCCGTGACCACGAAGGGTTTTGGGGCCACACAGAGCGGCACAGACGTGCATCCGATGGGGCCGAGTGGGAGAGAGTGCGGCAACACGCCGCGCGGCGGCAGGCGAAGAATGAGGTGCAGAGCCGCCAAGCAGAGGAGCAGATGCGTCGAGAGGAGGAAGAACGTGACTGGAATGAAGAAAAGTGCGGACATCGGGAGCGTGAAGACAATTAATCGAAAGAAGAACAACAGGAGAAGGACGCGGAGGAGGCGCAAAGGCGTCAGCAAGAGCGCATCCGTGAGGAGAATGAGCAGCAACGCCGCGAGCAAGAACGTCGACAACGACGAGCCCAGGAACAGGCGAGAAAGCGGGAAGAAGAAAGGAAAAGCCTGCAAGGCGTGTCATCATAATCTCAGAGATTTGTTTAAGACGAAACCCATCGATCAGGAGGGCCTCAAGAAAGAGCGTGTTCGATGGCATCCAGACAACCCGAAGATCATTCAGTTGGGTCCTGAGAGGGGAAAAATAGCAGAAGAAATCCTTAAGGCGATTCGGAGCTTGATGAAGTAGACAAGTAGCCGTCAACGGACACGACTAATACGTTTCGGAACAAGATAGGGCTGTCGCAAGGTTAGTAGCATTACCGGCGTTGCTTCTCGGAGGGAAACTTACTTGACTCATTGTGTTTCAAAGCGGCTCCCTTAGTATTTCAAAACGGCATTTTGTTCAATGACAGATAAGAAATTTTACTTACTACTCACCGGGCATCGATTCCACCATCGCCCTCGCCATCCCAAGAAACAATCTGACGCCTCCCCTTCTATTCGTTGTAGTATCTTCATACTTCCCTCCAACTCATATATGCCCGTCACCCCGTAGCAAATCTCCCCTGCCCCAGCGCAGTCAAATACCCATACCTCGTAAGAATCGTCGGATCAAACCCCTCATGCCCACCCTGGCCGTTATTTCCTTGCGTCCCAACCTCACCCAGCTGACTCACGACCTCCGGGTCCCGCATCCGCTCTCTCTTCTTGACGACCATTTCCCGAATCGCGCCGTCCCAGCCCTCACTTTCTTTCTTCCCGGCCAAGCCTCGCCCCTCCCCTAGTGCCTCGTACATATGATCGAGCCCCTTGAGCGCCTCGGCACGGGTCGCGGGGACGTCGCAGAGTTCGCAAAGCGTCATAGCGGTTAGTGCGGCGAATTGGTGGTTCAGGGGCGTGACGGGAGTGAGGCGTGAGTTGAGCACTGTGGCGACCTTGACAGCGTGACCGGCCATTTCGGTGGGCTCAGTGGTAGGCGAGAGGCGCTTGATCAGCAGGTGGCAGTGGTGGTAAGAGAGGTGGACCAAATTAAGAGAACCCCACACGGACTCGACAGATTCGCGGAAACGGTCAATTTCGCCCGCGAGCGTGAGGCCGAGGAGGCTTGAGGCTGGATTTGAAGGAGCCATGACGTCTGTACTTGGGGTCTTTGTGGTGGTGAGGATGGAGGCGAGGTGGCCGATGATGAAAGAGAGACGAGCTAGATGATAGGTGCTTTCGCCTAACAGGATCTGATCTTCTGGCAAGAGAACGACACTGTTCTCCGGGAGCTTGAGAAGGTCGGCTGTGCTGGAAGCATGCCAGCGGTCGAGAATGAACAATACCCACCACACTCGTCGCGCGAGGCGTTCCTCGCTGTCGCGATCCCCTTCCATGACTGACTGACTGCTGGTGCGGATGACATTGATTTCGAGCTGACCGGCCACACCTGCCGCTCGACCCAGCCATTCAGCCCTTGACGGGCCAGCTTGTCCTCGGATAGTGGCGGGGCCATGGTTGTCGCTCTCAAGAGCCATCAAGAGGAGAGTCTGCAAGTAGACCAAATTCGTTGCATCTGTATGTGAACTCGGATTGTCGAAAGGATATTTGGCAAGCAGCTCCCCAGCCTTTTTCAGCGCTTGGGCATAGTTTGCGTTAGGCTGCAGCATTGTGGTTGGGAATGTCCGCATCAAGCAATCCAAAGCTGCCAAGAAGGCTTCGCGTAGCGAGGCCGGACAGTCTGCCAGCCTCGACCGCAGGCGGTTCTTGTTGTTTGGCAGCAAGGGGAACGTCTGATGGATGATCCTGTAATACTCGCTGATGACACTCTCGTCCCAGTCAAAGTTCGTGATTGTCGTGCTGTTCTCCGCTTCATATGATAGCGCGGTGCTCTCTTGCCGGTTCTCGTTCCCGCCGTGACGCCAGAATGGCTGCATGTCTCCCTGGTTGGCTTGTGGCTGCGGATGTGAGTGCTGTGCTGGCGATGTGAAGTACGGCGTGGATCGAGGAAGTGGCTGTTGAGCGGGTGTAGCGAATGCGTTCCCTGGCGGCGACGTCTGTACCGTTGAAGCTGCAGGCGCGCTCCCACCTGAAATTTGTGGACCACTCTCATTTTGCAATGATTCTGATGCGGCATGCGATCTCTTCTCGCCTGCTCGAGGTCCGCCCATGAGCTGCTCAGCCAGATCTCTCTGCACTCTCTGAATCTCCAACCGCTGCATTTCCTGCAACTCTCCCTCCGGCTGCACCTGGCGCTCCAAGTGATTCAACCGGTCCGCCAGCTCTCTAATGTAACCCTTGCTCGGTCCTCGCTTCAGCGGCTGTCGTGTGAACACACAGCGCGCCCCCGTACGCGAGCAGGAACTACATGGAGTGGCGCCAGACTCATCGGGGGCATCGCAGCGGATCTTCTTGCGCCGGCAGTTGTCGCAAGCGCGGCTGACCTTGGTGCGGGCCTGCTTGTGGGCGGATGCGCTGTCGTAGGCGGTGGTAAGGGGGGGGCCTCCTGTCACGCGCTGGGTATATGGCATGGCCGGGACGCCGCCGAAGTTGCCCATCATGCTCGCCAGGTGGGAGCGGAGGGCTGGGTCGTCGGGTACCCCTTGTTGCTGCTCGCCATCGTGCTCTGACACGCCCGACGCTCCTTCTTCGTGTCCAGCTCTTCCATCGTTTTGGTCTGCGCCATGGCCTGCGTGCGGCTCCCCTATGCTTTGGTAGAATGGATGAGAAGCGGAGTGATTTGGCGGACCGGGCGAAGGGTAGCTTTGGTGCGCGGCCATGTTCGGCTGCATAAAAATGCTAGTTGGTGAGTGAGTCGTCCGAAGTCACGCACTCCGTAGGAAGAAAGGGTGCAGGAATCCGTGTGGTGGGATTACTATGGTGGGCGTATCGAAGCTCGGGTCGGCGGCGGTGGGCACTTGTGTAGGAGGAGGTGGGATCGCCAGCACGCCGCAGGCCATCTTCGCTTGATGACTAGCGCCATGACACCCTCGAATGCAATGTCACTTCAAAGTTGTTGTAAAGGGAGCGTGCTCCTGCTTGCAGGTGTCCTCGCTGCCGTTGAGAACACGGAGACTCGTTTGCTTCGATCCCACGTGCACATTACTCGGGAGCGGCTGGCGGTTCGTCAAGCTCGTCGGCGCGGTAATACTTTGTCGCGGACCAGGGCTGCACTTCGGCCCTCTGCTGACCGGTGCTACTCGCTGCACTTTTTCTCGAAACTCGCAAGGTATTATTGAATCAATATCGAGGAAGCTATCAATAGTGCAATCGTAGATTTACTCCATGTCATTGTCCATGCCGCTTGTTCTGCATCCAAAAACCCATCGAAAATCCAGCTAAGGAAACATCGCACTCGACATCATTGCCCCCCTTTGGCTCCTACCACCGCGCAGAGCCCACCTTCCTCACCACCGGTGCATTGGATGCTAGTCGTAAGCCTCCTCGACCTCCTCCTCATAGTTATCCTGCGCTTCGTCCAGGTCCTTCAACGCTTCCTCCCGCTCGCTGCCACTACTAGCCTCGGCAACAGCCTCAGCAGCATCCGCTACGTCGTCACGAGCCTCTTCAACGTCCTCTTCGTCGGAGCTAGAGACGTCGTCATCCGCTGGCGGAGGCGCTGGCGGAGGGAGAGCGGCAGCGGCGTAGAGGTCACCTGCCGGAGGCGGCGCCTGCTGAGCCGCAGCAGCCGCTGCCGCTTCGTCGTCCGAGGAGTCGTTGCCTGATGTCGACGAGAGCAAAAGTCAGAATCACGAAACCCCGAAGGCCGCAGCGTGACGAGGAATGAGGGCGAAAGAGACGTACCTAGAGCATAGCCGAGAGCACCACCGCCGAGCATACCGAGCGCAGCACCGCCAGCACCGGCAGCAAGCATGTTGCCCTTACCATTTTTCTTCTGTTCCTCAGTAGGGGGGTACTGTCTGCCAAGAGTGTATCCTTCCGGGCCGCCGTAACCACCGTACGGACCAGGCTGTCCGTATCCACCGTACCTGCCACCGCGCATGTCGCGCAACTGGTCACCACCGTGGGGCGGCGCTCCGTACGGAGCACCAGGCGGAGGACCGCTATAGCCGCCATGAGGCGACGGGAGCTCCCACTGCGTGCGCCCGGTGGCTTGCTCAACATAGTAGTAGCGTTGGGAGTTCTGATCCCAGTGCTGCTGCCAGCCTGGCGACAGCTGCTGTGAACCCGGGTGGCCTTCAGGGACGAGCCGAGCGCTGAAGGGGCTGCCGCCACCATAGGGGCTAGGTGCGCCAGGTGGTCCTCCATAGGGGCTGGAATCTGGGGGGCCGCCGTAGGGCCCGCCGCCCGGCGGAGCGCCGAAAGGACTGCCACCTGGAGGAGGACCGGTGTAAGGGCTAACACCTGGCGGAGGGCCACCGTACATCGGCTGTTGGCCGTAGGGAGGCTGGTGGCTGTAAGGGGGTTGCTGGCCGTATGCTTGGCTTGGGTAGCCTCGATCCTGCGGAGGATAGCCACCAGCAGCCGGGTCTGGGAAAGCCAATCTCAGTAACATGACGCTTGGGGCGTACATGAAGGCCTACTACCTGCTGCCTGCTCCTCCGGCTTCTTCTTGTTCATCATGTCACCGAACTGATCGGTCAACTTGTTGAAGATTGACATGGCGGATGAGTTGCGTGATTGGCAGGCGAAGGAGCGAAAAAGAGGAAGGCCTTAAAGTAAAAGCGCTCAGCTCCCCCTACCTATTACTTATCCCCTCTAGACAGTTGTGAATACAGTAATGAGCTCATCGAGCCCGTGGTTTGCCGGAGCATTTGCTTCGCTCGGCTATGCGTTGGTGTGGGATAGGGCTGACTTAGTGTGGCTTTATGGACCCAGCGCGCGGGTGTTGAAGCTGGTGCCGCAGGCCGAAAGACGCACATCCGTCCGAACGATAGCACGACACATGTTCGACGCCGCGCATCCTCACCGCGTCGTCCAGGCAGACACTTGTTCTCGTCACGTATGCCTCAGTGCAGCATATCGTGCTCCTCGGGCGCCTCGACAGATCTTTGAGCGGCTGAAAAGGGCACTGCTTGAGGGGTTGCGGTCGAATCGCTACCCACCTTGTCCGCGTGCGAGGAACACTTGGCTGCATGCGCTCGAGACGCCAGTCCCACTTGGTAGCTCATCGTGCATACATGAGGCGTGACGTGTCAATGCAGCCCCGTAGGGCAAAAGCGAAGTAGAGAGATGGGAAGGGAGGTTCAAAGGAGAGGCTTTGGCGCACAAGGAAAATGTTTCGCGGTCTCTCGTCTAATCCTTCCACTGCGTCTCTGCTGTCGCTAAGAGTCGCCCGCGATCATAACACCTCATCTTCACCCTGGCGGTGCCCTTCTCCTCACCACATCGCTCTTCATGTGAGCATCACTTGCCATCAAGCACTGGAGAGACTGCTACAAGCTCAATTTGTCCAGCTCATGCTCTGTGACTCACCTAGATGCTCTGAAGAGCCTCGCGAGCCGTGTCTGCCTCGATCAAGCCATCTTGCAGCATCTCCATGACAATGTCGAGCGCTTGTCTCGCTCACTGCGTCTGCGGAGAGCCTTTCTCCGTGAGGGAAATCGCGGTCTCGAGACCTGGTTCGACTTCCATGTCCACCAACGGGAAAGAGCGTCCGGCGCTGAGCCCCTGCAACCCGTCCGTGACCTCGGTCATGTTCGCGTCCTGGGTGGCCGATAGAGCCCCTTCTCCCTCCGTCTCGCTCTCAACAGAATCCTCATCCATCACCACGTCCCCTCCACGGTACATCTCCCTCTCAAAGACCTTTTCTGTCAGCTCCTTGGCCATCCGGCTCATTTTTTTCAGCTTCTTGACGTCCGCCTGCTCGAACAGGTGAATGTCCCGCTTCTTCTGCAGCCACAAAAGCTATTAACGCCTCGCGACGCTGTTGAAACAAGATGGGAAGGAAGCCGAGTGAATGAATGACTTAAGTTGGTCTATGGAATGGAGGAGCAGTCGTCCTTATTTACCCTGCTATCCACCGTACCACGTCAGCAGCTGATCGATCAATGGATTTAAAGGAGGCCCGATGCGCTTCCATATCCGATCCGCTGTCGACCCGCAGTGAAGCCGGCACCACCCGCCATCAGCCGTAACAGGCGCTCGAAAGACGTTGGATCGTCCTTGTTCTCCTCGAGAACGTGAAAATATGTCTCTGTCAAGGTCGCGATGTCACCTTGGAGGCCAGCAGCGACGGCTTGGCCGATCAGGCGATAGCTTGCGCCAGCAGTGCGTTCGGCCTATATTCCGAAGGAATGATCTTTGTCCAGACCGAGGAACCACAAGGCGCGGACGTGTAGCGGCGGCGAGGATTTGGAGACGGCGACAGGCGACTCAGTGTTAGTTGCCCATACGACGAGATCAGGACGCGCGTCGAGCGTGAAGTTGGTTGGGACACTGAAAGATTGTCAGGGCAAGTTTCATCAATGACCCAGAGTGAGTACTCACCTCGTCTTCTTTGCCTGTGTTGGTTGCACTCCCTTAATGTTGTTTGCCTGGGCGTTCACGTGTTCCCGCTGTTGCCTCTCGCGGCACCCTGCGCGCTGTTCGGGAGTGACTAGAGCGTGCCCCTGTTCCTTGCTTGGCACCTTTCTCTCTCTTCTGCTCAACGGACTTCCCCTCCCTGCTCTGAATGCGCGGCGTCATGGTGTCGTAGTAGTGGAGGTTTGTTGGGCAGGGAAGACGACCGAGTGTTGTGTATGTGCGCGCGTGTGTGGTTGTGAGAGCGTAGAGAAGGAACGCTGGACAGGGAAGGTAGGGAGGTGGTGTTTGTAGTGGGAAATATGCTAAGCACGAACCACATGCCTAGCGGCCCTTTGCTCGCTCACTGACGTCAGGCTATCAAAGAGGTGAGCAACAGGTGATCCCAAAGTGAGCCAAACGCGAGCCCGACGTTGCGTCGGACGGAGCATCAAACATAGCCATGTGATGATCTAGTGCACCAAACAATCCGAGGTCGTAAGACGGCGCAAGTGAAATGTGACTGAAAGCTTTGTGAACGCTTCATATGTTTGAGACAGATCACAACAAGTGGGCAAAAAGCTCAGAAAAGAAGGCTCCGGGGAGCAGGGCAGGCCTAGATACCCATGGCAAGTGACCGCGATTGCCTTGCTTGCGCTTTTGCATGCGCTTGATACCTGTCACGCACCCCTACGGGGAGAATGGGGGGAGAAGCGCTTTTGCATGCGCTTGGTACCTGTTACGCACGCCTACAGGTGTTTGTTATTCACGAGACGATCCACAATAGGGCCTAAGATTGAAGCAAAGGGGGTTGTGGCTTGAATCCGTGAGCTAGGCTGACTCTCGGAATCGAACCGAGAACCTTTTGACAGCGACGAACGTATTCGACCCGTCCTGGAAGACTCAGCCCTGGCTGTCGCTCGGAATTCGATCGAGAAATTGGCAAGTTCGAAAGCTTTTGAAGTGTCGGAGCCGATGGATTGACCTTTCGAAATCAATTTGATTTTCCGAAGGCGAGCGCCCGCCCTGTCAATCACAGGGCGTTGCTGGCCCCGCGATCCTCCCCAGGCACTCGATGACGTCGCAGCCGTGCGCAGCTACCTTAATGCGCAAACTTTCGCAGACTGCCTTTTGCTGGTTTCGGCCTCCCATCTTCGTGCTTGTTCTCACGGTTGATTTTCTCTCCTTAAGATGCGTCTTACTGCAGCCAATTTTGACGACCGAGCTCCTTTATTTGACAGGTGTGCTGGGTAGTGCCAATGTTGCCAGTCTTTTCAGCAGCACGTGGATAGACATGCACAGGCACGATGCTCATAGCTGAGTCAGGCACTCTGGATGCATGGTCGCTACAAGCTGTAAGGTCCCCCACGAGTGACAATAGTGGAGAAGACATGTCTGCTCCTATGAACGGAGCAATATCTTGCCCCTACATTCTCGCCCAGGCCGCGAGCGCGGAGCGGACATCATGACACCGAGACCGCCCACACGTCTGCTCAGGTTGAAAGGCGATGTAAATAGAAGGCTTCAGCACGCGGCAGAGAAGCTGATTAATATACCGTGTTCCATCGGAAATGTATGCAATGTACGAGCTGGAGTCTATTATTTGCACGTGCTTGTCGTTCAAACGAAGAAGTGAAGTTGATGTTTCTAACGAGCTAAATTGCGGGCTGGACCGACCCGCCGTGTCTCGAAATCTTGGCTGACCAGGAACTTTTTGTCGGCCAATCCACTCTGGATCAGCCAAAAGTTCAGATGCTGCCCGAACAGCACTGTACAACCACTTTACCGTTCACCTAAAAACCTCCTCAGCCATGGCACACGACTACATTGTCGACTCGTACAAGCGCAAGAGAAAACATGTTTCTAACAAACCGAGCAACCCCGCGTACATGTCCGGCGCCTTGATGTCGCCTGAGCCCGAGCCCGAAGCCGAGCACGACGATGTGGAATACGAGGCCAAAGCGCGGAAGAAAGCTAAGAGAGACAGCAAGAAGTCGAAGGAGGCCGATCGCGTTGCAACGAATGGAGAACATGCGACACCTGCGACAACGAACGGCGAGGCGAATCCGAAGCCGATGACCAACGGCGGAGCCAAAAAGCGCACGGAATCGGAGTTGAAAAAGACCGAAAAGGAGCGAAGGAAAGAGAAGAAACGAAAGACCGAGTCCACCGGTGATTCGGCTCAGCAAGCTCGACAGGCAGAAGTCGGTGGACAGGAGCAGGTCAACACCGAGCTTCAAGAAGCTGCAGAGCCGCAAGCCGCAGGAGATGCAGAAGAAGACAATTTCGAGGGGTTGGAATCAGACGACGAAGACAACGGGAACGGTGGTGTGTCATTGCAGTCGAAAGACCTTGCAGACAGGCTAAAAGGGCACTCGGGCAGTGCAGAGAATGAAGCCTCAGCAAAGTCCTCAGATCTTCCTTCCGCGCTTGGTGTCTCTTTGCCAAATGAAAGCTCGGCGCCTCAGCGATTTGACCAGCTGAACCTCTCCGAGCGCACGATGAAGGCGATCAAGGAGATGCCATTTGAGACATTGACCGAGATACAACAACGAGGCATTCCGCCGCTGATGGCTGGGAGGGACGTGCTTGGAGCGGCAAAGACAGGGTCTGGCAAAACCCTCGCCTTCTTGATACCGGCCGTGGAGATGCTGCACTCGCTGCGCTTCAAGCCCCGAAACGGCACTGGTGTCATCATCGTCTCGCCGACACGCGAGCTGGCGCTACAAATATTCGGGGTTGCGCGAGAGTTAATGGAGCACCACTCGCAGACATTCGGGATCGTCATTGGGGGTGCAAATCGTCGTGCCGAAGCAGAGAAGCTCGCGAAAGGCGTAAATCTTCTTATCGCCACCCCTGGACGCTTGCTTGATCATCTACAGAACACGCAAGGCTTCGTGTTCAAGAATGCGAAGGCCCTGGTCATTGATGAAGCAGACCGCATTCTGGAAGTCGGGTTCGAAGATGAGATGCGCCAAATCGTGAAGATACTTCCGAAAGAGGACAGACAGACTATGCTCTTCTCGGCCACGCAAACGACAAAGGTAGAGGATCTTGCGCGCATCTCGTTGCGAGCTGGTCCCTTGTACATCAATGTCGACTCGTCACAAGAGCACAGCACTGTCACAGGTCTCGAGCAAGGGTATGTTATCTGCGATGCTGACATGCGTTTCCGCCTCCTCTTCACTTTTCTGAAGAAACACCCCAAGAAGAAGATAATCGTTTTCTTCTCCTCTTGCAACTGCGTAAAATACTACAGCGAGCTACTCAACTACATCGATTTGCCTGTCCTTGACCTCCACGGCAAGCAAAAGCAGCAGAAACGAACAAACACATTCTTCGAATTCTGCAACGCAAAGCAAGGCACACTCATCTGTACCGACGTTGCAGCCAGAGGTCTCGATATCCCGGCTGTCGACTGGATCGTGCAATTTGACCCTCCGGATGACCCACGAGACTACATTCACCGCGTCGGTCGAACGGCACGAGGTGCCACTGGGAAGGGCAAATCGCTCATGTTCCTGCAACCCAGCGAGGTCGGCTTCTTGAGCCATCTCAAGGAAGCCCGTGTACCGCTCGTGGAATTTGAGATCCCGCCAAAGAAGATTGTCGACATTCAGTCGCAATTGGAGCAGCTCATTGGGAAGAACTACTACTTGAACAAGGTATGCACGTTCCCCATGCAATCCTTCCACACTCGCTAACATCTCCACAGTCTGCCAAAGATGGCTATCGTGCCTACCTTCAAGCTTACGCCTCGCACTCGCTGCGAAGCGTCTTCAACGTCAACAACCTCGATCTCGTCAAGGTGGCAAAGAGCTTCGGCTTCAACACGCCACCGCGGGTGGATATCAACCTGGGTGCAAGCATGAAGAAGCCTGAGGGAAGGAGAGCTTATGGAAGTCAGCCCCGGCAAAAGTTTGGCAACAAGACTAGATGATACGACCCCATATCTTGGGACAGGGCATCGACGGACTGTTGCAGGATTGTAATGGGTGTGGGGGTGTTACGGAGGAAGGCGGCGTGCTGTTTGGTGAAAGCGTTCTGAGCTGTACATTTCTAAAATTGTACCCCTTTCTTGCAAGAAGGCCACCGACACGCTCTGCCGAATTTCCTGCGTAGTGGAGTTTGGTCATGGATTCCATGATGCGCATACCTTGTAGAAAGTCCTTTGTACGTGCCGTTTGCATGGAGCTAGCCCGCCTTGCCGCGAGGCCGCCTTGCCGCCAATGCCACCTTGACCATGTTCCCGAAGATACCCCGAGCAACGCGAGACATCTCGAACTTCAGCATGCGTGTCCAGACGACAGTCAGTTTCCCTCAGGCTTGAAGCGACAAAGCAGCACTTTCGCACAGTACGAGCACGCGCCGGCAGCCACGAGCGCTCGTCCACCATGCTAGCCCTCAGGCTCCTCCTTGCCTTCGCGGTGCCCCTCGTCTCCGCCCTGAAGTTCGACATTCCGGCACACCCAGGCCACGAGTCGTGGAAACAGGAACGCTGCATCCGCAACTTCGTCTCCCGCGACCAGCTCGTCGTTGTCAGCACAATCGTGAGCGGGAGCCGCGGTGATGGGCAGACTCTCAACATGCACGTAAGTGTTCCCACCACCCAGAAGAACAACCCATAACAAACTCCGCCTCTCCAGATCAAAGACGCCGTAGGCAACGACTACGGCCGCCCCCGCGACGTCGCGGGCGAAGCTCGCTACGCCTTCGCCTCCCACGCGGACAGCGCCTTCGATGTGTGCTTTGAGAACATCATCAGCGGCAGCGCGCGCGGCGCTAGCAACCTCCTCCGCAGCATCGAGCTGGACATCGACATTGGCGCGGACGCGAAGGACTGGAGCGCCATCCAGGCGGGCGAGAAACTGCGGCCCGTCGAGGCCGAGATGCGGCGTATCACTGAGGTCGGTAAGGAGGTGACGGATTGGATGGATTATTTGAGGAGCCGGGAGTTGAAGCTGAGGGATACGAATGAGAGTACGAACAATCGGGTGAAGTGGTTTTCGTTGGGGATTATGGGAATGTTGGTTGCGTTGGGGGTGTGGCAGATTGTTTACTTGAGGGCGTACTTCAGGAGCAAGCATTTGATTTAGGTGGGGCACGCGGCGCTTGGGAGATGCTGTTTGTGGAGGTGAAACGTTGGTATGCGGAGAACGATGAGGCTCAGGTCAGGGATCTGTACATGGCATAGCTATCAAGAAGCATCACTCAGGAAATGCAAGTCCCAGGTCTCGTCCTTCAACATCCCTATCTACCGGTGTCTCCTAGGCTCGCGCTCATTTGGACTCCGGAATCATGGTTTCGCCAATCTGTTCAATGTCAGCGCATGCACGTTGAATCAAATTCCGCAAACTTCACCTTGCCTTGACCATTGCTGCCCCGATTCGTGCCCTCATACGGTTAAGGAAACGCTTGAAGGGACCGTCTCGGTCTAACGCTTGTTCAGTCTTCTCCCACTGCAGGCGTTGCGTCTCGCTTCGCCATGCATAATGGCACTCACCTGTCTTGACGCTCTTGCTGTCCTTGTTGTCGTCCTGGTCCGAAATCAGTCCATTGCTCGTGGCTAGCGGGAAGCGAACAGCCCTCGAATAAAGGGTAGGGCATACCTTCTTGGGTGGGTCTGCAGGTGTGGCGGGCACAGTGACCACAGTCGCTGTCGTAGGTGCTGAGGACGCGGGAGGTGCAGGAGACGCCGGTGGCACCGGGGCCGCTTTGGGAGGCTGGGCAGTCGAGAGAGTCAGCTCGCAGCTGCTCAGGAAGAGGATGAGTGAATAGGGCGCACCGCATCGTCTGCTGGGCCATCAGTTTGCCAAGTCTTGCTGCATTGACAGTCGCTGCAGGGCTTGGAATCGGCGGGCTTGTCTGCAGGCTTAGGGCTCGCAGCCCTCCTGTCGGCCGGCTTGTCGACAGACGGCTTGTCGGTAGGTTTGTCAGAAGACTTGTCGACTGGTGCCTTGCTGGCAGGAGGCTGGCATTTGCGTCAATCTGATTCTCATGGCGAGAGGCGGCGGAGTGAAAGAACGACAAGAATGCTCACCTTCTCGTCACCAACCCCATCCTTCTGAGGCGGCTTCGAAGTTGCTGGTTTCGACTCATCATGCTTCTTCTCCTCAGACTTCTTATCGGCAGGCTTTGGCTCGTCGTGCTTCTTGTTAGCAGCCTTCTTCTCCTCGACCTTCTTCTCAGCGGCCTTCTCAGCCGCCTTCTTCTCTTCAGCCTTCTTCTCGGCGGCTTTCTTGTCAGCGGCCTTCTTCTCTTCTTCAGCGCGTTTCTCAGCAGCCTTCTTCTCAGCTGCCTTCTTCTCTTCTGCCTTCTTCTCTTCCGCCTTCTTGTCAGCGGCCTTCTTGTCGGCAGCATGCTTCTCTTCGGCCTTTTTGTCAGTGGCCTTCTTCTCGGCCGCCTTCTTGTTTTCGGCATGCTTGTCGGCAGCGTCCTTCTCGTTGGCCTTCTTCTCATCATGCTTCTCCTCAGCGGGCTTCTCCGCGGGCTTCTCAGCTGGCTTCTTCTCATCGGTATTTTTCTCGATAGGCTTCTCGGCAAGCTTGTCGACAGGCCTATCTGTATGCTTCTCCGCAGGCCTGTCGGCGGGTTTGTCGGCAGGATTCTTCTCGTCGAGCTTCTTCTCAGCCGGCTGGGAAGATGTAAGTCTTGTTGCAAGGAGTACTGGCGTTGAAGTGAAGCCGACTCACCTTCTCATCTGCCGGCCCGTCATGCTGAGGAGGCTTACCGCCCTTGTCGTGCTTCTTGTCGTCAGCCTTCTTCTCAGCGTGCTGACCAGGCGTCGGCCACACAGAAGAGAAGCGATCAGCCATGAAGTCGCGACGTACCTTCTTCTCGTCGTGGTGCTTGCTGTCGGAGGACTTCTTCTCCCTGGGCTGCCTGTCGGCGGAATGAGGAGGAGGCTGCAGGGTAAGTTAGCAAAGTCCCCCTTCGCGTGCATTGATGCAAGGGCAAAACTCACCTTCTCATCCCCCGTGCCATCCGTCTGCCACGGCTCCATAGTTTGCGCCCGACACCTCGCCGTCTGCTCATGCACGTGCTACTTGCAGTCGGGCCCGTGGCGGGCATCGTGCTCCCCATTGCGGTGCAGCCTGATCAGCTCCTCGATGAAGTCGGTCGCCATCTCCGGGTGCTTGGCCAGGACGCGGCTCATTTGGTCGCTCAGATGCGCGCCGCGGCCGTGCATCGTCTTCTGCAGCATCGGATTTCTAGCGGCGATATCGGCGTGGGGAGCCTCTTCGAGGGAGCGGAAGGCTGCGGTGCTGACGAGGAAGGTGCGCATGCTGTTGGGCGTCGTGGTGTAGGTGTAGATGTATTCGAGGCGGTAGGGTGGCGCGGTCATGTGTTGCTCGGCGTAGTAGTGGCGGACGAGGTCCATGACTGTGGCAATGATGAGCGGGGGGGTCGATTACATTTTCATCTGGGATGAAAACGTACCTTGGTTCTCAAGCGCCTCGACCTCGAACTGCCGAGACAACACGTACAAGCCTAGGTAGTGCGCCGTGGAGTGGAAGTCGTGCGGTCCACGAAGATGGCCGCCGTTGTTGAGCCAAAGCCCATACAGCGCAGTGGCGAGCTCGTCGAGTTCAGGGAAAGTTGTCTGATCAGGGGTGGCAGTGCCATTGTGTGCCAGAAGCCTCTTGAAATAAGGGCTGCTCCCCACGAGGTTGGAGTTGTGGAACCTGAACTGCCTGTGGTTCTTGCCGACGTAGAGCGAGGTGACCTGGTCCTTGGGGTCGCTCGAGGCCAGGCGACTAGGCTCGGTCCAGTCGACAGGGGCTTCGAGAGCAGCTTGCTGGGCGGTCGCCTGCATGGGACCAGATGTTAGAGGGGTGAAGCCTGCTCTAGTGGCGGCGGAGTCAGGTGCCGTGGGCGAGGGCAGAGATTGCTGGTGGAGCTCGTCGTGGTGGGCATCGACGTCGTGCATATGCTCAGGCTCTGACCAGTCTACCGGAGCGGTCAAAGCCTTGCCCTCAGCTTTGGACTGGAAGGGCCCGGTCGGAAGGGGAATGAAGCCCGCTTGACCAGCTGCAGAATCATGAGCTGCTGGCGAAGAGGCCAAGAATGATGAAGAGGCACCGGTGTCAGAGTTGCGCCTCGAGCGGGGCATGGGTGCCAGGTCGTCCTCGTGCTCTCCCTCGCGAAGAGATGTGCTCGATCCAGAGCGGCTCTGAGATCGACGGGTCAATGTTTGAGGGATGTTGAGACCGGACATGGTTGGATGTGTTGCTGATAGGTAATGATAAGGAGCGAGAATGTCGTTCCCTCGCGTGAAGGTGTTTCAAAGAATGCGTAACAGATGGCGGGTCGTGAGTATAAGATGATCTGATGAGAGTCGTATGTGAAGAAGAGAGAGGCCTCATGAAACAGAAAGGACCTTGTGTTTATGTTGAGGCGTGGCTAGTTGGCGGTCGCTTCCGCATCGCAGGCAAGAGGTGAAATCGTCATCTCGTCGCAACGGCGACCGTTGCGGAAGCAATGAGTACCTACCTTACTCCAAGGAAGGCAGGAGAAGAGCGCCTGTCGCGAGCATTAAGGAAAGAATGAATTGCGGCGTATGCAACAAGTGATCATTGCAGAATGCCCTTAAACCTCAAACAAGTCATACATGCAGCGGTGCTATCAGGCTGGAAGATAAGCGTTGGCTGTCAGGGATCGACAGGAGAGACTGAGGTAGACCTGGGTACATGTCTTCTCTTACTGATTTACAAATGCTACCGTACGGAGCGTAGCTCAAGCATCAAAATTCTTGAGCTCAGGCATGAACCCTATCCCCTGCCCACCCCCAGGCTTCTTCTGCTCGCCGCCAGCAACGTGAACACCGCCCGCGCTGCGGTCAATGACATGCTTCCGCAACATGGAGAGAATCTCGCTGTTCTTCCACCGCTGGGGCACGGGTCGATATGCCGGCTTGAACGTTCCGAGCGTCGAGGTCCACTCGCCCTTCGCGGGCTCTCGTACCCTGCCCGCGGGGCTGCCGTCCGATGCCACTTCCTTCGACTCTTCTGATGCCTTGCCCTGCGCTTCAGGACTCGCGTGCTCTGGTCCTGCGCCCTCAGCATAGCCCATCGAGGTAGGAGAAGGCTCTTGCGTTGCCCAGTAGTAGATATCCCAATCGTTCTCGTCAAGGAAAAGGTCGTATTGCATTAATTGCTGCGGTGTCATTTTGGCGAGGTTGGCGTCGGCGAAGGTGGACAGGAGGAGGTCGGACTCTAGCGTCCCTCTTTTCCGGGATTGGTCTAGAAGAACACAATCAGCGTCAGTACGTAACTTGAGCTAGCGATTGAGACTTACAAACGAGACGGGCGCGCATGGTGTTCGCGTCTTCGCCCACGCGGCGAAGGGGCTCGACGCGGAAACTGCCACCCTCAATTTCACCTACACTGAGATCGGAGTTGGGTCCTGCATCAGGCGCAGCCTTCTGAGAGCCGCCTGTCATGCGCTCCGTGTTCTCGGGAATCGAGTCCTTGGGCAGGACGTCCGGGTCGATGCTGGTGAGCATCTCAGGCGGGGGCTTGTCGGACCCAAGCGACACAAACTCGTTGGAGATGGTCGAGTTGGTGTTGGTCAGGTGCGGGTTGAGCGGCTTTTCCATCTGGAACTTGCGGTACGCATCGGCCGTGTCATTCGCTCTGCTGTTCTGGTGCGCGTAGTCGTAGTCGTCGAAGCGCGTAGTTGTGGTGGTGAACGTGCGCGCATTCGTGCGAGCAGCCAGGCGGCTCGAGCGCAAAATGAGGCGTGCAGCAGACATGGTAGGGGAGATGCCAGGAGGGAACAGAAGAGCAACAGCGGCAGAGTCTCTGGAAATCTCAAGGTCGATGCAAGGTGAAATGGGATGTGCAGTGGCCGCAACACGCTCGACGTCACGACCTCAGGTGCAGCTGGCGGACTGTGAAAATTAATGGCCGAGTCTAATGACACAACTTCTGAAGTAGCAGCGGCAGAGTATTTATCTCGCTAGGCCTAAGATCACCTCGGCTGCCAAAATTCTTTGTTCTATCTCCTATCCACAACGACCCTCCATCGATCCTTCACGGCATTCCCTCTTCATACGCCTCATGTTCGTGATTGATACCAAGTCCTCGAAGAAGCTCGACATACATGCTACCAACGCCTTTCCCACGGACTAGGGGAATCCTGTCAAGCACCTTGCCTGGCAGCCTGCGAACGATTCCATCCCACACAACGTCGCTTCAAGGCCTCCTTGCGAGGGTCGTCCAAGAGACGCTTCGTGCTATCCACTGACTTCGAGCTGGAGCCGCGATGCGGACCAGCATTGTCCTCGTCCTCCCGCGCACTGCTAGCCTGACGTGGATGGCGCCTGGCATCTCGCATAGAGCTTTTTCGCGGATCAACGCCACGGTTGCCGTAGCCCTGTTTCGGTGAGGTATTTGGTGTCAATGGCATGCGGATGTGAGGTGTAATTGCCGACGATGCTGAGTGCGGTGGCGTCAGAGGCAGAGGTGGGACTTGACCGCCAGAAGGAGGGGGGGGCACGATGCTGTCTCGCCTCGGAGCGCAAGGCGATGCTGCCTCTTGTGCTTGCGGAAACGGTTGATCTTTTCCCTCGTCGTAAGCTTTGCTCGCTGCGCAGACCGAACCGAGCAATTGAGAGGGGCGTGAAGACAAGGAGCTCGGTGGGCTAGGTTGTGGTGCTGTGCTGTTCTCACGTTTGGCCGTCTGAGCACGAGCCCTGTCCATAGTGGGTGCCGAATGAATTTTCTCGCCTCCAAACTGCTTGGCCTGATCGAGAGCCTGCTGCATGGTGACAACGACCGGCGCATCCAAATGCATTGCCACGAATTGCGCCATGGTGTGCTTCGCGCTAGACAAGATATTATCAGTCTCCTGACTACGTATGGTAGCCAGCACGCCGAAAGCTCTCATGAGGTGTAGGTATCGCTGGTTGCTCGTCGAGAGATTGACCACTCGACAAAGCAGGAATTCCACTTGACGCTCAAGTTTTCGTTTGAGCGCCGTCAATCTCTCGACGTCCTTGCGAGATGCAGCTTGCTGCACGAGCGCCTCCTCCACGACCTGCGTAGCTTTGACTTTGTCGTGACTTCTCTTTTCTTGCTTCAGCGCCATACGCAGCTGCCGTGACGTTGTCGTTTCCTGCTCCAGCTCAAGCTTGAAGGTATGCTCGCGCGCCTCCAGTGCTTTATTCTTCTCCTCCAACCTGCCATTCCCCTCTGAGAGCGCGTTGCGAGACTTTCTGATCATGGCGAGATCCATCTGTACTTTGTTCAGCCGTTCGCTGTTCCTATTGCGAGCATCTTCGCTTTCTTTCTTCTGCCTCCTACACGTGTTCAAGGCATACTGGATTGATTCCAGCTCTGCGTGATGCAGTCGTGTCTTTTTCGTGGTCGCGGGAAGCGATAGCCTCCGTACGCTCAAATTCCAGTCGCACTATGCGCTGCTGGTTTTCCTTCTCGCAGCTTTCCAGGATCTCTCTAGCCGCCGTGAGTTCTCCTGTGAGTTTGCCGTTTGTGACCTTCTCACGCTCGTATGAATCGAGGGCATCCTTTTGTTAGGACTCCAAATCTTCAATTCGCTTCTGACTCTGCTGATGAGCGACTTCAAGCCACTGCTTAACCTTGTCGAGAGCTCTGTTGCATGAGGCTTTCTCTCGATCGTAAGAAGCAGCGAGGTTTTCCTGCTCAGATTCCAGCTGCTCGATGCGATGCTGATGGGGTAACTCGGAGTCTCGTAGCTCTTGACGAGCCGCTGCGAGATCGTTCGTGAGTTGCGAGATGGTGTCTTGATGGTTGTCGTGAGAGGTCGCGGCATCTTCGCAACGGGATTCGAGGGTTGCGATGCGTGCATTGGATCGTTCGCATTCCTGCTCGTGTCTTGTCTTTGTTGACGCAAGCTTGAATTCCAAGTCGCGGACAATGTTTTGCAAGTTCTGCACTTTGTCATCCAAACATGACTTGATAGCGTGCGCTTCGTTCTCCGCGCCAGTAGCAGCGTGGACTCTGGTCTCCAACTCCATCACCTGATCACGAAGATGCTGATTGACTTGCTCAACCTCTTCCTGCGTTGTACGAGCATCTTTCGTCCTCTCACGAAGAATCGCGATCTCGGCTGCCAAAGAGCTCTCCTGCCATGCAAGCCTGTCGGCAAGCTCATTTTTCTCAGCGTGGGCTTGCTCGATGTCGTTCTGAAGTTGCGCCTCATGCTCCCTCAAGGCTTCCAAAATCTTTCGTCTTTCGATCCCCAAGTTGTTGCGCGCATTGTGGTCCAATGCTACAAGAGCGTTCCTCTTCCCGCCTGCGACTTGCAAGGCGACTTGCCTCGCGTGGTTGTTCAGTGCTTGGTGTACATCTCCGAGGAAGGTGTTGTTTAGAGGTCTCAACCCCAACTCGCCCGGCTCTGACGCATCATGTCCTGGTGGAACAACGCTTTGTCGTTGGTTGCCGACTGCATCCGGAAGACCGTGATATTGGTTCATTTTGTGTTCGAACGCCGAATATAGCGTCAAGGTTCAGATATTGAGTTTTGGACAGAACAACAGAAAATGCAAGAATCAAAGGCTTCAAGATCAAGAGAGTTCGTCGAATGGACTAGTAGAGGCGAGCAACTTCAAAGGAAATCATCACTGTACCTCTTGAGTCGGTGGAGTGCTGCTTCCTCTTGGTCGGAGGTGCCTTGAAACATCACAAACGGCGGCCACGACTACTGCTATGACCTAGAGCCAACGGCAAAGTGCGTACATCGGTTTCAATCCATGATCCAGCGCGGCTTTGCGCTCATCTCCGGTCAATCCGAGGAGCTCACCCCGCATGGCCTCGCTGAGCGTGGACAAATCTTCAATGTACTCATCGTCAGAACGTGGGGCGTATCTCGGAGAAGTAGTAATAGGAAATGAGGGTAGAATGCTTCCGTTCGGACGGGTGCATGCAGCGGCTTCGCACCACCTGCTTGAGCATTCACCGAGAGGGCGGTGGCGATGTATCCTTTCGACCCAGATCAGCCTTGAAACAAGTTCATGCGCTCCGACAGTGGGCACAAACGCAACTGCGTCAAGCAACAGTGGGTGACACCGTTGTCCGCCTTGCGGGGGCACGAAGGCAAAGGACTTTCCGATGGCCCGAGCTTTAAAGCTAGTTCGCCAAATGCGGAAGGAGCATCGCAAACATCATCGACTGCTATCCCATCCATAACTTTCTTTACGCTGCTCTGAAGTGAACTACTATACCAACCGACACACTTTCTTCTGCTATCATGGCTTCATCGATCACGGGCGTCAGAACGACAGCAACCTTCAACTCCCTCCGTCTCATCGCGCGAACCTCACCTGCAACTCTGCGCCGAGCCCTATCCACCCTCCCCAACAACCGCCACATCGTGCGCCCAAAACGCCCACACCCTCCCCCTTCCCATAAAACCTCCACTAACACCGGACCTTTCAGTACGCTCACCCCCGACCCCCCACC